>APFE031710084.1:133429-215282 GCA_000404065.3 Pinus taeda | reverse complement strand
ACTCCCTAACACCAATTCTTAAATAAAAATGTTAACTAATTTACCAATAGCTAAGTTTTAATAACTAATTTACTAAAGGCTAATTTCTAACTTCTAACTCTAGGCATTGATGCATCCATGCTATTTATTCGTATAGATCAATTGATTTCTCACATTGTCCTGAGGATGGACCACATTAGTTGGTTCGAAACGTCAACCAAATCCTAACAAAGTGGTTAATCTGGAAGACTTATATCTACAACATGATCATGATCATGAATAGATGGGAGATTTTTGGGGGTCTCAAAGACATTAGAATGATTATTAAGGAATCTTTGGATATCTGCAGAACTTGATAACTTAGATATTTAAACATCTAGCGAAAATAATTGTGTAATTAGCCCTCATTATTCCTTATTAAAAATATTTATCATGCAATTAGAGCTTATTATCTTCCGAAGTTTCCCTGTGATACCCCTTAATTTAATTTCATTTCCCTCTGAGAAAAATTTCAAGAAAATTTCTTGAAAATTAAAAGTTATCATCCGTAATGGTTGTAAACATTCAACTCCTAATACAACTTTTGCACCACCTATTGGAATGGAAATCATTGGACTATTCAATATGTATTCCCCTATCATTAGATTGATATTATCACACTTCAATGAGAAATTTATATTTCTTCCATTTACAACCACTACTTGAAACTTGGGTGCTATATATAGCAATAAATTCAAAGCATTTACCATATTACAATTAATAAAATTATTATTACTACCCGAATCAATCAACACTATTACCATTTTTCTTATATATCCTTCTATATTGAGAGTTTGATGAGTGGTAATTATAACCAACGTATTACAAAATATGGTAGGATTCATTTCTTCTTTTTCATCACCTGGATTTGGTTCCTAGTGTATATCTTCTTTGTTTGATGTTTCTTGTTCCTTTTCTTCCTCCTCTTCACAATCTATGTAAAAACATTTCTTCTCAGCACCCTTATGACCTTTAATTTATTTTCTATCACAAATGTAACATAACCCTTTTTCTCTTTTTTCCTCAAGTAGTTGTGGTGTCAACCTTATAGGTTGTCGGAAGCTAGGAGCAATAATTCTTCCATCTTTATAGTTGTGAGTGGTAGAACTCCTTCTTTTCATAATGTTTCTTTCAACTTGTCTTTCAACCTTGAATGTGTTCTCCAATGAATTAAGTTCCCAATGATGAGCCTCATGTTGCATGTTATCCTTTAAAGTCCCTAAGAAGACATCAATCATATGATCCTATAGAATATCAATTACCTTGATATTAAATATTTATAATTCCTCAATGCACACCCCAATTGAGCCCTTTTGTTTGATATTTATCATCTGGCTAAAGAAGGTATTGTTATGTCTAACCTCATAATGTGTTGTCAATTCATCTGTAAAAACGTTTTGAAGTGGCTAATGCTTTACAAGAACATAGCCATCGATACCATACAAATTGATTGGGTTATAAATATGAATATATAATGTGTAACTTTTATATGCATTTCACAACATGTAGATCAAAGAACTACTCCATTTGTATTATCCATGTTAGTGGATTCTTGCCATCAAAATTCCACATATCGATCTTTGGAATATGGTTGGCCCTCCTCCCAAAGTTGGATTCTATAAAATCATGATTCAGATTCCATTTTTTCTCTTCATGAGTTTCATGAAATACCTTATCACCACTATGAATCCTTTCTTCTGGCAATTTTTCCAAACCTTCCTTCAAACCTTCCATTTCACCTTTCATTTTATGCTTTTAAACTATCCATGTCGCCTTTTATTTCTTCTTTTAAAATTTTCATGTCGCCTTTTATTTACGCTTCTAAACTATTCTTAAAACCTTCTATGTCCCTTTTTATTTTCTTTGTGAGAGTGAAATTTGTTGCACTTGGTCTTGTATTTTTTATACATCATGTTGCATTTCTTCCTCTTCTTCATGTGTTATACAATAGCTTTTTGTTGGCTTACTTTTTGTATCCATTTTAGTTTATTTTTAGGAATATTAGAATGAAATAATAATATATATGCTTCAATATTCCGTTTGAATCACTCCAAACAGACTTTTTAAACAAACCTTATGCAATTTTTAAAAAATAGACACCCTTTTCTTACTTTTAGGAGCTCGGTCTTGAAACTATTGTATCTCTGTAATTTTCATTTCCTAACATTTAGTACTTCACCTTGAGGTATGTTTCTATGTCCTTTATCCAACACCAAATATTAGACTAAAATTGGATTCTTCAATATGAAGTTATACCAAATCTTAGATGATGGCCCAATTATGGACTAGTCCAGTATAGAAAGCTTGTAGAAACTTCCATGTTTCACTGTTTAGATATTCGTACTTGAAACGCCTCCTAAAGAAAATATAGTTCATGCAATTTTAGGAACTTTTTTATAGAATTCAAATATAATGCTTCAAGTGAAATTTATGACAATTTTTCCTAGGTCACTTGGTATAAATTTCATGTTTTTAAGCTTCGTCGAAAAGAGTTATATCAAAATCCAAGATGAGTTATTTGATGTAGCGAAACCATAATATCCAAAGCTCTAATACCAAATGTTATGTGCCCAGATCAAAAAATAGAAGAAAATACAGATCAATGACTTAAAAATAGCCTCTTTGATGGGGTAAACCTCCTTTTACATCAAATAAATGAACAATTCTTGGATTCTACAAATGACAAGACCTCCTTGGTATATGTAGGAGTCTAAAGGGTAATAATATAATCATAGCCTATATAAAAATAATAATGTATGGACTTAACAATAACAATAGGGGGCTTTTATGGGTTACAACAATAAAAATATGGGGGCTACATGGGGCACAACAATAAAAATATCGGATATACACTAGTATAATAAGGACCTAAAAAATATGGTAGTAATTTAGGGGTTATTTAGGTTTGGTTTTCTTGGTACCTAAACACTAAACAATAGTAGATCTTCTGGGGCTATAAGTTGAGACTGTTTTAGCTCTCTGTAATTCACCCCAAAAGGTGGGAATCATCAAGAGACTTAGGTTGTACCACTTGGGTGCCTATCAGTGTGACGAGAGAATATGGATAGAAATTGGAGTTGCTAATGTCGGTGCCATGACTAGGGTTTTGTTGTTGGTTTTACAATTGTTTCCTATAGAGTTGGTGTCCTAGATTAGGGGTGATTTGTGGTTGAGCTTATGAACGAAACGATCTATGGTTCAGAGGAATGTCGAGAGCCTACAACCAATCAATACTTTTGATACATATATGTGTTCTTTTTGTGATAATATAATTTATCTACATATTTATGTACATTTATGTGTGATTGACAATAAACCCTAAAATGGGTATGTGTAGAATTGATGTGTCATGCATTATAATTGTGTGATGTTTGACTATTAACCCTAGTTGTGGTAGGCTATATTATATGTAATGTTTCCACTATGCATGTTTAATTGATAAGGATACAAGCATGATTTATTATGTGAATAAAAAATTAATTATGGTGTGGTATATAGGGCTTGAGTATTTCTTGATTTTCCATGTAGTACTATTTGTCAGGCACGGGATGAAAACTATGGCATATTTCAGTATATTCTTTCACAAATACTTTTAATTATGTGTAATTAATACTGGTTGAGTGATGTTTCCTAGCTAGGATATGGGATAATTACATCTATGATATAATTTACAAGCATGTATAAGGGTGGAATAAGATATATAAACTAGTGAAATAAACCAACAATAGGCTACTCAATATTGAGTATGTTTCTCTCCCTCTTATATTACATATAAAATCAAATACAAAGGGAGAATGGTACATGAGTAAATTACTATCATATATGTTTGGAAAGATTAATGGAAAAAAAAATTCCCATACACAACAAAAAATAGCATCAAATAAAGAACCTTGAATTAAAAGAAAAAAAAACAAGTGAACTAAAAGAATTGGAGCCTAGATAATTGAATATGTTGAGCAGTGCATGTAATGGATAATCCTTTCAAGTGGGAAGAATATGTAAATTTATTTTATTCTGTTTGTAACATTGGGTATCGAAAATTGTTAAATGTATGCATATTTCTACCCTTGTATGGTAAAAAAATCAACGCACTAGTGACTTGGGATAACCCAATAAAGAAAAAATTATATTTAGAAAGAAATTCTAAGAGAAATTGAAGACCAAATAGTAAATATAAAATAGAATTTAAATACTATTACCAATATGAAAAAAAATCATGTGGATGAAGGTATAGTGCATACATAATTCAAAGTGGTTGATTATGTGTTTCTCAAACCAAAGGATAAAAGAAGCTTGTTGAAATTGGTTAACAACCCAAAATTGGAGGCAAAATATTGCATCTCATTTAATGTATTATAGAGATTAGGCAAAGTTTCATATATTCTTGTATTTCTTGCATCCATGTGGAGTCATGATGTATTTCAAGTGTCTTTTCTTAACAAATTTGTGCATCATCCTAAGCACATGATTCATTGGAATATGATCTAGGTGGAACACGAAGGGAAGTTTTGAATGGAGCTAGTGTGAATACTAGATATTGAAATTTAAAGTGTGTAGAAGTTCCTTGTAGATTCAAAATGCTAATTGTAATTTACTAAAACAATAGACTTGAATATACTCTACTCATTAGTGAAAACAATTAAATTATCACGAAATCATGAAGCATATAAGAGAAATAATTCAATCAACACATTAGACAATGATTTCCTGGGGAAAGCCACAGCTAAAAACTCCTACTATCTGTATATTGCATTAGTCAAAAAATATGAGAATATTACCAATGCTTTTCTCAAGCTCGAGCAACCTCTCGACTATCTTTATCCATCTCAGTTTTTCCTAGACAACCTTGGGAAATACTTAACCAATTTTCTACTTACCCAAGTCCATATTTCCTTGCGATTTTTCCTTGGGAGTTAGCCCCTATTAATTAGGGAAATTCCTCAATATGAGTTTTGTATTCCTCATAGGCCTTCCTCTAACTGAATGCATCACTTGTACAATTTGGATGATTATACAACTAATAGTACACTTCCCTTGAAATCCAATCTCAACTGGGTAACTCTCATACCTAACATGCATGAGTTATTTATGAGTGAATCATCAGTTAACTGGTTGAACACACGAAGCAACATCACACTGTCTGATCTCCTACTAGTTCCTCCATCATTTGGAAATATGTTAACTAAAATTAACTCAGTTATACTAAATCAATTAATTACAACTCAAAATAAAATCAAACAAGGCTCCTCTAATGTAGGAGACACTCTACATGACTCAAGTTAGACCCTCAACTTGAATTAGCTGAGCCAACTAAGTTAAATTAACTTATTTAAATCGTAGAAGTTGTCTTGTGATTTGGAATTGTAATTTTATTCCTAATTTAATTAAAGGAAAAAAATTAAATTAGTATTTTCATGCTCCATTTTGAACACTACCTCCCAACAAGAAAGGGATAAGATACCCCAATCTTGCCTCTATGGAACTCAAATTTTCCTCTTAATAATGCCTTAGTCAAGAAGTATGCATCATATTCCTCTATAGGAATGTACTCCAACAACATGATTCTCCTTTGTACACAATCCCATATATGGTGATACCAGATGTCGATATGCTTGGACCGGTCATGAGAAACTAGATTCTCAAAGAGTTTGATACAACTCTAATGGTCACAATAAATCATTGTATGATCCATCTACTGACTGAATAACCCATCAAGGATACTCCTCATCCAAATAACCTCACAAGATTTTTGACTAGTAACCATGTACTATGATTTTTCCGAAATGAGTGAAATTGATCTCTTTATCCTATTGTACTAAGAAAATGTTGTTGACCCAATATTAAAGATTACCCCCAATTTGTTCTTCTTGTCTGATGGACTCCCTATTGAATTTTCATCTATTAATCCTTGCAAATTCACTCTCTTTGTCCATCTGTACCAAAGATCAAACTGAGTGGTGCCTTTGATCTATCTCAACACATGTTTAGTTTCCTTCCAATAGATGTTGATTGGCTTAAGCATTGCTTGACTAAGTTGGTTAACTACAAAACATATGGCCGGTCATGTTTGACCAAATACATAAGTGAACCCACAATCTACCTATAAATAATAGCCTCCACTACTTCACCTGAAGTAGCATCTTCCTTCATCTAATTACCTGCTAGAGGAGTCTCCAAGAGTTAGTTTCTATCCATGTGGAACTTCTTCAGTATCTCATTGCTATACTTTCCCTAAGAGATGAATACTTCCTCATCTCCTTGCCATACTTCCACACAAAGGAAATAATGCATGAGCTTGAGGCCCTTCATCTCTAATTCTCTCACAATATTCTTTTTCCAAGATTTTACCAGCTTCTCATCATCGGTTAAAATTAAAGCATTGACATATAATACTATAATCAATAAATTACCTTCAACCAAAATATGGTAAAGGTTCACATCTGCTTCACTTTTGGAGAAGCCCAACCTGGTGAAATATTTGTCAATCCTAATCCACCAAGCATGAGGTTCTTGCTTCAATTCATACAATGGTTTCCTGAGTCTTCAGACATGTGACGCTTTGTTGAAGGTCTCAAATCCTTCTGGATGCTCAATGTACACCTCTTCCTCAATCACTTTGTTAAGGAATGTTGTCTTCACATTGATCTGATGTATTTTCCATCCCATCTATGTTCAAAGTGTTAGAATAGATATGGTTGAAGATTACCTTGCTACTGGAGCAAAGGTCTCCTCGTAATCAGTTACCTCAAGTTGAGAGAACCCTCTAGCCAAAAATTTGGCTTTTTTTTTCTCAACACTCCCATTTGGTGCTTGCTTTACCTTGTAAAGCCATATGGAACTCACCATTGACTTGTTTGTCAGTCTTTGGACAGCTTCCCAAACATTTTTTCTAATAATGGAGGCTTACTCCTCTACCATGGCATCAACCCATATTAGTTGTTGCACTACTTCCTTGAATGATGATGGTTCAATCTCTACACTCTCTCTCATCAGTTCCATGTAGCTAGTGTATTGCACTAGTGACCTCCTTTACCTATGTTGTGATGTGGTTTCTCCCACATTGTCTCGAGCATCATGCATCAATCTATTAGCTTCTCTAGTGTGCTTCATTCCATCTCTAGAAGCCTTTACATGAGTGGGTGGTTTGACTCTCTTTTCCTCTACATGTGGCTACTCCACATCATCCTGAGGTTCTTCCTTTTGAGATAAAATATCCTCATCTGCAAGCAAATGAATCTCCATCTCAAGGGAACATCTCATGGCCTTCTCTTCATCGAACTTCACATCTATTAAAACCACTATCATCTTGTGAGATGGAAGGTAGACTCGATAGTTGTGAGGTGTATCAATGTACCACACAAATCTGTTGGACACAGTTAGAGCTAGTTATAAATGGACCCTCATTTCTAATGTAAAGGAATTTTAACCTTGGCTTCTCCCATAAGTCTTAAGAGAGATAAGTTCATACTTTTGGGTAGCATGTAGGGGCTCCAACACTCCACTAATGGAGCAAGTGATTTTCATTGTCTTCATGTATCTTGGGGATTTTACTTAATATTTGAAGCCTTGATGGCCAACATATTTTCATACATGCATTATGGATATTTGTAAGACTATTTTGTGAGCATTCATGGTTCATGTTTTCTTTCACTAGTACTAAGGTAGTTGAACTATTTCGATTATTTTACTGCTTATTTTGTTGAGAATGTGTTGTAATGGTCATAATGTTCATCACATTTGTGTGGACTATTCTTATGGATGTTAGATGAAACATTATTTTTTATGCGTGTCTTTATTAGGGTGATACTATTACCTCTCTCCTAGAGGCTCACTTTCTTTCCCCTCCATAGTAGAAGAACCTTAATGCACTTGCAAGTGAACAGTCACCAGACACACTAGCTTACTTTTTGAAGACACATATGTGATTCTCTCTCTTGCTGATAGCCAAAGAAAAGGTAGGTCTTTGATAAGAAAAACCATTTCTTATTCCATATAGGGCTCTATCTCAAATGGTGTGAGGTCTAGTTGGGACCACATATTAGGGAGACCCCCTTGAATGTTGGCAAGTCCAACACTATCAACATGGTCCTAAAGAAATCCATATCTAAGGCCATTAGTAGCACACCTATCCCCAAAAATGTTTCTAAGATGAAATTTTCCATTCCTAAGGAGTTCGAGTACTATTTGATCACAAGTTTAATTCCAAATGGAGTCATCAATGAAGGGGAAATGATGGTAAAAATAGATAGGCTCAAGTATAATTTCCATGATGTGTGCGACCTCAAGAAGTTCCCAAAATTCACACAAGAGTGCTACATGTAGATAATTAAACAACTAATTCAAGTAACAGTTGTCAAGGTGTAGCAATGGGAAATCATATTAGAGAAATCAAAGATTTTGAGCCAGTTCAATGTCCCTCACTTTGACTAGAGTCACAAGGTGAATATCTATGTAAAATTATTGTTGATTTATGTTGACGGGGGATCTTTTGGGTTAACGATCCCATAGAGATTGACACAGAGATAATTGAAATAATTTTAGGGATCCCTATAGATGGACCCAAAGCCATTATTTGACAAGAAGCATGAGAAAATAGTGTATAGAGAAGTTGAAAAAAATTAATATAGGGTGAAAAAGTAAGAATTTAATATCTCTTGTATTGAACCAGACAATGTAAATTTATCCACCAAGTTAGTCTCCTACAAACTATTGATGAAGTGCGATAAATACCAATGTCCAATAGGTGTGGTCGCCACTACTACAATGTGTGTAGAAGGGGTGCAAATGAAATGGGATACCTTCATGTTGAACTGTCACACAGGGCAACATCGACACACATGACAAGAATATAAACTTCCAATACTCATGGATATTGATATTGATCCCATTTACCATCTAGAAAATCTTAAAGGAAATCACATTTCTGACCATGAACAAGCCCAACTTCATCACACCCAAGTTTGGTACATTGTGATTTACTGGAAACAAAAAGAAGAAACATGATAATAATTTCATCTTTTATATGTGGAAAGAACCCTTTACTCATGTGGTTAGGAAAGTGTCATGTATTATAGTACATAATATCATAGCTTATGTCCCTTTGGTATGATTATATGTCACTCCAAAATTCATGTACATACTGGCTAAGGTTGACCAATATGTGAGGTGGTTATAATGCAGATATAAGATTGATGAGGATAGTATTCCACAACTCATCAACAAGTTTCAAAATGAATGGAAAGTTTGAGTTCCTGATCTAGTGATACTTGGTACAACACGTATTTCTCCCTAATACATAACAATATTTCAAGGATTTCAATTCAAAGATGGAGACACATCTAGATTTTATGTAGAATAATGGGGAACCAAAAGAGCAGACCATGCTCCAAATAGAAACTCATCCATAGGCCCCTCCAAAGGAACCAAAGAAGGAACATCCTAACATGCCACCATAGGACCCAAAGGAAGAGGATATGGCCCCAAAACAAGAAAATAATCCGTTGCTAAGCGAACAAAAAGGTGTGAAAAAGAAAGTCAAAGCAAGTAATCCAATGCAGGTTGACCCCAGTATATCAAATGACGACTTAGAGAGGTTGGCCTTCGAAATGAAATAAGTGATAGAATATGGGATTGCACCACTAATCATTTCTATAGAGAAGGAATCATACGATAAATGAGATTTTCAATACCACACACAACAATAGTTCGAATAGCCTCACTTGATGGTATAAAATTCAAGGGTGATAACTCCTATGCCTAGTGTTCCAAAAGAAACAATAGTCATCGAGGAAACTAGCTTACACTCTGTGACAAATACTTATCCAAATTTTTTATATGCCTTTGCAGCATCTTTAGAACCACACAAAATAGAAATACCACTAGCCATAGTACAATTTGAAAACATTGAAGTTCAACAACGTGCACAAGTCTTACCACATGTACACTTGATTATCCCATAGTTAGCAATGTCCATTTTAAATTCTTTAGAAATTTCTATTTGACACGAGATCCAAGTTAGAACATAAGAAATCACATCAGACTTATTTCAGCTAACCTTGGAACACCAAATGCTACAGGAAGTGAAAACTCAACTAGAAGAGGTGAGGCATTAAGGAGAGGAAAGGGAAGAAACACTTTTAATGAGTTGTTGAAACTATGTGCAATAAGATGCCTAGGGTACCCACAGAAGTGGATGTTCCACTAGAAGAAATGTTGTCTAAGATAGAACAGGTCATTCATAGCCTTGAGGAAAAGGTGGAGTAGTTACAACTCCATAGAAATACTAGCACTCCACCTAAGGAAATTGAAAGATGATAAAAAAAGTGAGCCATAGCCAAATCTCTGGAAAACTCCAAAGAACTTGAATAAGAATGTTTTCAAACCTATGAGGCTAGCATAGCACTATGCTACAAATTGTAGGACAACATTGAGGTTGTGGATCTTGGCACTCAAATTTATAATTCTAAATAATGAAATGAAGCAATAGGTATCAGTCCTCTATCCCTACCTACATCATAGTGCCACACTACAATGCTCGAGAGTACCTGATTGGGCTGGAAAATCAATTGGTGGAGAAAGGAGGAACAACAATTATTGTAAAAGGTTGAGGAGCTATAGGATGAGGAAATATAAATCATTGATGAACTTGCTATCATGCAAAGTTTAGCGCACAACAATGTAATTGAAAGTGAACCCTTTTTCCAATCTTTCCCAGTACCAATAGACATTGTTGCATGCATTCTCTCTATAATAATCCAGGTTGAAACAATTGCACATTATGCTTAAGAAACATTTGAGAAGTTTAAGGATAAAAATACGAAAGGCATACCATCCCTTAGTGCATAGAAGCAACAAAGTGGCTATGGAATGAGCCACAAATAGTTTTGCACGATTGTTCGAGAAAAGAAGGTCTGAGGAAAAAAATATTATTTTCCTAAGTGTGGGAGTAATGTGCACCAATCGATGGATACCATGAATATAATACCACGTGGATGATCAACATAACACACTTGTTTGTGATAGAGGCCAAATATTATTACACGATAACTGAAATATTCCCCATTCAACCTGGTATCCACTAATAATATAGGTCAGTTAAACAAGGGCTAAGGTAGTAGCTTTAGCAAGGGATGGTGTGAAAAATAGTTGAAGGTGACGTGTATTAGTAAAAATCATCTAGATGAGCTTGAAGGATGAGATTACAAAATATTCCCTAAGATGTAGATGGAAGACTACTACTATAAAAGGATTGTTGTTGATGATAATGGGATCCAATGTTAGATATGATGTTGTTTAAGATTCTGTTCTACACTATTATGCTCAGTTTGTATATTCATTTCTATCTAATATTAATGTCAGTGTTATGTTAACTAATCCCATGAAGATAAATGTATTGAGGTTCCAACATAGTGTGTATATGTATATATTGTGCTAATTTGTACTCGATGGTGTTGGTTAGTTTCATGATATAAGGGTACACTTTCTGATTTTTATTATCAAACGAATTAATTTATGCATAATACTCTTTTATTGGTTAATATAAATATGATATTTCCAAGAGTTTTTCCTCAAACTTATGCTTTTTCTATTTAAATAATTTATGTTTGTGGTGGATGTTATTAATGGAATTCAAATCCATGTGAAGTTTTTGGTTTTTGTCTATGTAATTAATTTAACTATTATACATATCTATATCATTTTGTAATGAATGAACCCTATTTTCTATTATTTCCTATCGAACTTAATATCATGCATAAACTATAGAGGCATGTTAGACTAGGACTTTCAAGTATAATCTCGGGAACACTAGAATGTGTGCAGTAAGCATTGGGAATGTATTTGTTCATAATGGTATTTTTTGTCACATATAATAGTTGTGATAGTCATGGTTCATTATCAGAAGAACTTCCTCCTGTACCTCAAGTGACACCTTGTATGCTTGTAGATGTTGACAATGTCCACATCCATAGGGACTAATGGGCCCCAAAATTGGACATTCTATATGGCCCATTTGGTCTTTCCTATACACCTAAAACATTTATTTAACCCTTTTACTTACACATTATAGGATTAATTCGTAGTATTAATGGGTCCCCAAGAATTTGACTTCCCTTTTTGTATTATGTGCCTAATATTATTAATTTTTGCAAAATATTGAGAGACTATTGAGTGAACTGTAAAAGATCTACAAAATGAGAGAATATAGGGACTTTTCCCAACCAATAAATGAATGGAATAGAATGAAGTTATTGAACAGATTCTGGAGCTCCATTGATTATGAAAAGCTAGGGATGTCTTTCCCACCAGAATAGGATCTTGAGCTTGGCCAACATACAAAGGATCTATGCTCCTTGGCATTCGAAATCAACTAGAGAACCAACTCTGAAATTTTAGGGAATTGGAGGGAAAGAGTCCCCCTATTCTAGGAGGCTTCCCCTCAAGTATTTTTTGTATAAATAAGAGGACCTAACAACCCACATGAGATTTGAATTAGAGATTAGAGTTTTGGAGATAGGATCAAGCCCTTTGTATTGAGAATTTTGGTCATTTGTGTATGAATACTATTTCTAGTTAATGAAATCAAAATTCTTTCATTTTTAGTTTTCTTCATAAGGGCCTGAATTCCCTAGGTCTAGGGCCCAACCCTTGGTAGTGAAGTCCCTTCATATTTTGTTCTTTTCTTTATGCATTCAATCTAGATTAGTTTGTTGGCTATTACTTCCTTGAAAAAACAATCTTGATAATAGAGTTTGTCCCATATTGATAGTGCTAATATATATAAGTTTCCTTTTTTGCAGGACTAGAAAAAATATTTATGATTATGCATATGTTGTTTACAAATCAGTTTCCATTCATTATTCCCTTGCATGTTCATTTCTAGGTTCTATTTAATAACTAGCTTGCACTAAATTAAAGGATTTGGTTAGACTATATTAGCACATCCATGCATTTCTGGCATACAATGTCACTATTTTTTTATAACATGTTTGAATTATTTAGGTGCCCAAAATTCCACCCTCTCAACTCTTCTAGGATTCTTTACATTTTTTCCAACATTACAGTTTTTCTACAAGGAGAGGAAATATTGTCTTTTCTGCTACAAGATAGACTAGCTAAGCCCTCTAAGGATTAAAGTAGATGATTTCATCCTTTTTTTGCATAACCAAATCTCCAACACTCCTTTTTCCACCTTATTATTTGCTCAAATAGCTCTCGCCCCTATCCATTAGCACTTACAGGCTATCTTGTAGCACTATAGAAAAAGCCTCCGAATGCATTTTGATTTTCCTTTCAACACTCTTGACCACCCCCAAACTCCTAATAATTATCATAATACCATAAGTATGAATAAAATGGATTCTAATACCTAGTAGGAACATTGCTTTGGTTAATAAAGTAGATAGGCAATCATTCTAAGGAATCTTGTAGCAAAATAGTAGTAATTTTCTGTTATTTTTTACCACATGTTAATGAGGCTCTCTTGAGTTGATTCGAATTATATTTATCTGTAAAAACATTATAATTAATAAAAAAAATTGCCCCATATCAGTTTTACTTGATCAAATCAGTCATTTGGTAGTTTAACTAGCTCACTAATTCTACAATTTCTAGTTTTTAGAGTAGAAATTTTCTAATATTTTTTAGCACATTTAAACAAGGGTATTTTTTGGTGATTCCACTTGTATTAGAGTTCTAGGATAACCTTATTAAAAATAAAATCCACCCCATATCATTTTAAGTTTATTTTCTTTGGCATTTTGCAAGTTAACTCGAGAGATAGACATCGTGTAGCAATCTTGTAGCGATCTGTAGCAGTTTGTTTTCCAGATCTTCATTACCCATGTCCACTCCAAATTCATGGTAGAAGGATATTTGTAGCCTATGAATTCTTTGATACCACTTTATTGAGCTGTGGAATTTCTGGGTCGTCATTTATCTCTTACATTTATTGCTTCATGAATGATGGTTTTTGCAATTAGTCTAGATTTACTTTTGAGCAAAATTAGAATAGATTTTCTCATAATTATTTACTTTTTTCAACTTAGGATTGGTGGCTTACCAAGATATTTTCTCATTTGAATTTTTTTCATTTCCTTCTTTCACTTGCATCAAAAGGAGTCAAACTAGGAAGAGGAAGGTGCTTGTTGCACATAAAGTGACTACCCCTCTTAAGTTTGTACGAACCTTGGGTCGATAATTTAAGTCAATAGCCTCAGGAGTTGCAACATTCTTTTTGGAATACTACGGCTCATCAACTTTTGGTGCCATTATCGAGGAGGGTTTCAAATTAATCACTCTCTTATTCTTGGAATGATTCCTTCCTTATTTTTTTCATTCATATTTTCTGCAAAAACTAAAATGTTGAATTAGGCATCTTGCATTAGATTAACATTCTCATTCAACAAATTATATAAAAACCAAAAAATAATTCTCCAATAGAAAAACCCCCCCATTTGATCATGTGGTGCAGTAAGAACCACATCACCATCGACTTATGTGGGTAGAAGAAGAAAACGTGGCAAATAAGAACAAACAGATGAAGATTATAACAATATGGAGGATCCTCTTGGATTTCCCATTCAATATACTAAGATCAGCATTCACATGAAGAATATGCCTCCATCATTTCTTCCCATCGTCCATGGTATGTGGTGAGAGGATCTGTAAACCTTTATCTTTGAATTTGAAATACTTTGCAGACCTTATGATTATTTATTAAACACTCAAAAATTGATATTGTTTCGAGTAACATTAAATGATAGTGCTCTTAAATGGTTCATGTTGTTAGGGACTAATTCAATAAGACCGTGGAATGATATTTAAAGGATATTTCTAGAAAAATATAAAGATCATGATATTAAAGAGGAAATATTTAGAGAGACTAAAAAAGAAGATGAAATCCTTGAGGATGTAATAGAGATATTTATGTAGAATGTTAAGAGGGAAATTTTACATCATTCAGGATTTGACACACTAAAAACCCTCTTACATAGAACAATTGGGGATGACTGGATGGATCTCCTTGATCTCATTAGTATAGGTGATGTATACCAACTATCATTTGAAGGAATTTGTGAAATATGCAAGCTGATATCAAGAGGAATGAAAAGTGTAAGTAAATCAACATCAAGATTGGTAAGTCAAGTTAACTTGGAAATTTTCTTGATAACTTTAAAACATAAATTCGTAGGAATCTAAGTGAACAAGTAGAAATGTTAGGAATGAAAAATGAGTAAAGATAGGATGTTGATATTTGTGTTACCCATGTAGAATCACATACTACTAAATATTTCCAATCATTTCCAAGTTTGAAGGAAATTTAAGAAGATGACAATGGAGCAAGTCAATCATTGAAGAAACTATGTTATGTATCTCCAAGAATACCATGGTGGCCTAGTCAACCTAGTATGATGTGAGAAATTAATTTACAATTTTAAGGTTATGCACAACCATCTCAAAGTAATTGGAACACACCCTTTTGTAGGCAACATTGGCCATCTCAACCCTAAAACCAATCTTCATAATAAGGATGGAAAGGACCTTATGGGAGAAATCTATAATATCCTCAATATTTCCCTCAATATCCTCCATACCCAACTCCATGTTATCCATACCATCAACCTATACCACAACCACAACCTCAACCATATCCATCACAAAGATCCACTTCCACTCAACTACATATACAACCATTTCCAAATGGAAACAATAAAGTAACTCAACCCACTTACCATGCTAAGGTACAACACTTCCAAACAATTCATCTTTATCTAAATGATATTCATCTTAGATTAGGAAGAGAATTGAAAAAAATAGATTATCCTAATCTGATTGAAAAACAACATGCATAAGAAGATGATCTAGAAGAATCATGTACTACATTTGATAAAGAGCAGCCATTGGAGCCTCAGATTGAAGAATGTATACTATTTTTATCATTTGATCCTTTATTTGTTCAAGGGACTAATTAAAAAATAGTAGAATAATTCAATGCCATGGAAGAAGAAGGCATATAGAATGATCTAGATGAGCAATTGAATTAAGGACATCACAACTATATTCAACCTTGGTTCATGACAATAATTAAGCAGGAGCACCACTCTCTTCATTAGTGTTTGACAACATCAAAGTTAAATTAGTTGATCCCTCATATTGAGGTACATGTCAAAGCATATTTTTCAAGCCTACAAATGCGTTTATATATCATATTTTTATGCACATGGCTCCACTGGAAGTATTCCTATACCTGAAAAATATTTTCTTTTATTTCAAGTACAATAGGGTAGAGGAATAAAAAAATATACAAGGAAAAAGAGGAAAAAATAATATATCATGTGAAAACATATTTTGAGGCACATGATATTGGCTCATTGATTGAAAACCTCCATGAGGGAGTCAATGGGTTGGAAAAATTAAAAGAAATAAAAGAAATAAGATCCTAGGTGAAAATCTCTTATGAGACGCCTAGGCAGACCTATTGATTGAAAACCTCATTTAGGTAGCTAGTATGCCTAGAAAAAAATAAAAAAGTGAAAAGAAAAAAATATCCTTTGCCCCAGGTATCTATCACTGATTTATGCAAGTTCTTTCAAACTTGCACAAGAAACAAAAAGTTGATCAGGGAAGCAAGTGTATAGTCAAGTGCAGCCAACATTGAGTTTTCCACCTTCTGCGCTAAGATGCTCCAACATGGCTATTACAAGGTCCATATATCCCAAAATACAATCCCGTGCCATTTCTCATCATTCTCATTCATTTTCTTTGTTGTCCTGAAATGTTATAGGAAGGTTCCATTTTTCTACAGGAATGCTAAAAGACACAGGGCATAAATCATTTTAACCATATATCAAAACACGTGCATATTTTTGTTGATATGTTTCATGGGGAGATACATAAGTATTATGGTAACATGCTCAAGAAATTTTAGCAAATTCCAATGCATACTTTTTGAGAAATGGGCCGCCATCACCTACAACCATTTTCCATTTGTCTTGAGATTCATGCATCCATTGGCAGAGTGTTTTTATGGGAAGATGCATAAGGATGATGGAAACATGCAAAAAAAAAAATCAGGTGGACCCAATACACCATTTGAGAGATATGGATTAAACATGTTTACTATAGGGTTGTCCTAGAACTTCTATAGTATTGATTAAGTTTTGCCACATGTTATAACCCTATTTGTAACTCCATTATATTAACAGAGTCCTAACATCAACTAACCTCAATTCTTGGCTAGAATGCATCCCCTTTCACCTTTTATTTTACTTATGTGAGATTTATCCCTTGTTAAAAGGGGGAAATTATATAATTAAGCAATTTCTCGTAATTATTTTTCAAAAATATTATAATTATGAAATAATATTTATTTCACAATTGAGATAAATGAGAAAAATATCATAATTGTGAAAACGTTTTCTAGAGTTTGTGATTCCCAAGGAGATCAACTTGACCCACCTGTGTATGAGTTGGATAGGGGTCCATTATTGTAGAAGTTTCCTAACTTCTCAAGACCCTAGGTGTCTAAATACATTCTCCCAAACGATAGAATGAGCCTATATAATCTCACCAAGAGGAAAGCGGGTTAGATCTAGTATCCACACTATAGCAGAAGAGCTCTTCTATATTGGGAGAGGAGACTATACCACAAGCTTGAGGAGAGGATGTCATTTACTAGAAGGTATACATTTGTTTTGCTTTTAAAAAATAACTATGAGAAATTTCTCAATTATGTAATTTCACCCTTTTAACATTGGATAAATCTCACATGAGTAAAAGAAAAGGTGAAAGGAGATCCTGAAGGGTCTCTCCTACTATAATGGAGCGGAAAATTGGATTATAACCCTACATGATTGTGATCAACATAGAGAGAGGGCTCAAACATTGTGTTTTCTTTGGGGGAATCAGCAAATAAGTATACCACACCTCCTTCATCTATCCTCCACTCCATTTAGTCATTTCTCCATCCAAAACTTCATCTTTGCCTATGAAGATAACTGATTTTCACCCTTTCACCCCTTCTTCCACAATGCTCACCACCATTAGAGTTTTTATTCCCTATCCATGAGAAAACCATGAAATACCATAGCTTCTAAATTCATTTGATGAAGGTTTATGTGATATTGGAGGGGTCTATGTGACCTCTACATGAAAGAATCCAATCCTATAGTAGTCTACACAAACCATACATAACCACAGTTAAAGCACCGGATTGAAGGGGAAACCAACATGAAGGTATTGGAGGGTCACTAATTTGGTTTGGAGAAGCTACAAGACCCTCTATAACTATGGTATTCTTGATCACCCAAAAAGAAATAATATCTAATCCAAAGAGAACCTACATGAAGAAAGGGCCTTGGCATCATCATCTTCACCATAAACAAAACCAAAAAATGAAGAAACATATCTCCATGTAGTCATAAATGAAAGAAGTAGACCTCCAATAACACCTTCAAGCATTATTTAGTCAAAAGTACCATCAAATAGCTCCATAGGTAAGAAAGGTATTCAAATCAAGCCTCTTGGATTCCATTAAGTACTATGTAATTTCCCTTGTGTGTGTCTAAGTATTGGGGGTCACTATAGGCAGCTAAGAAATACCAAATTCTTGGCCTCCTAGAATCAAAGATGAGAATTGATGTGTTATAGGAGTGACTAGAATGGTACAGGAAGGAGAAAAAGTGAAGAATTAAGGAAGCTTTAGGTCTATACAATTGGAAGGGGGAAGTTGTACCCATTCATATTTTCTTTGGCACAAAAAGCTACGGGAAGGGTTTTTAATATACATTAGTCTATGTTTTCCTACCATTTGAGTTGAAGTGAATCTCATTTTTTTTATAATAGCAATATCAAGAAGGTATCCTATGTTTTATCCTTCACCTCTAGAGTTTGAAAGACCTTTTAGACCACTTTGACCCCATAACTCTATCAGTGGTGGTGAATTTTTTGGATCCTCTAGGAAATACATCAAGCACTAATTTTGACATGTCAGAGTTCCTTTTGAGCCATTGGAAGGGGTTTTAACTAAAGGGAACCTGCATATCCCTAAAGGATCCATCAATACCCTGATGTGCTTATCATTTCCAAATTTATAGTTGATATGATTCTTTGAAAAGTTGACCAAGAGTTTGTGAAAACAACAAGAAAACTGATGATACATTTGAATCAAAATGACATAAGGAATATCGCTACCTTACCCAATGAACTTCACTAGGACAAAGGATCAAGAAATGAGGAAATGAGTGCCAAGAAAACCTTCGTTTTGATTCAAAACATGGTGCTATAAGATTATGTACAAGATGCTACAAGATTTTTTACAGGGTGATACAAGAAGAATACAGAGTGTTGTAGGAGGTTGAATCTACCCAAAACTTCAAAGAAAAGAGGAAACAATTAGAATAGAGGTGATGTTGTGGTGAGCATAAAGAAATGGATGTGAAAATAGTGGATTAGCAAGAAGAATAGGGAGTAGACTAGTATACAGATCAAGGAATGATCAAACCAATGACATCGCAACAATAGAGACACATGGAGGACAAGTAGAAGGATTAAGTTTCTCAAGGGTGAGAAATAGTTTTAGTAGGAGAGAGATGATGGGCCCCAGAATTGGACATTCTATGAGGCCCATTTAATCTTTCCTAGACACCTAAAACATTTTTTTAACCCCTTTACTTGGACATTATAGAGTTAATTCATAGTATTAATGGGTCCCTAGGAATTCAATTTTACTTGCTTATGATGTGCCTAATATTATTAACTTTTGCATAATATTGATATAATTTTGAGTGAACTCTAAAAGCTCTATAAAATTAGAGAATATAGGCACTTGTTCCCTGCCAATAAATGAATGGAATATTATGAAGTTATTTAATAGATTCTGGAGCTCCATTGATTGAGAAAAGGTATATATATTGTGGTGTAGGAAAATTCTCTCTGCAGATAGAGACAATCCCTCTAGCCCAAGAGAGTGGGTCTAGATTTTGTCAAGAAAATCTAATGTAAATTTCCTTAGATTAGAATTGTATAAGAGGGCCTACCTCTTATAACACTAATCCACTTAATGGTGATCATTGTTCCTTGCTCCAACTTCCTTTTGTTCCTTTCATTCAAGTACCTAAAACAAACATGCAAGAAACAACAACAAACATGATAACATAAAATTGAATCCAATCTACTTAAAAGGTCAACGATTTTTAAGATATTAAATGTTATATTACACCCGATATAGGAAATAAACCATTAGTTTTATTAAAATAAACTTGAAAGAGAAATACAATCTAAGTCTTAACATTGGAGATCTCCTTTGTGGTATCCAAGTCCTACCACACACCTTTTCAGCACTCTTTTCCTCATCTAGCTTGACATGAAATGGATCCCCAGCTCTAATTCACTCTCCTCATGATTTAGCTACCAAAGACTAGTCTTTTTTCATCTAAGACTAATCTTTTTCTATCAAAAGCTAAATATCTTAGAATTATGCAGTTGGTTCTATCTCTCCACCACTTTCACTATGTGTTTTACTATATTGTAACCAAAAAGGGTAAGAGGAAGTGGTTTATATAAGGAGAGGAGGATAAGAATGAGATCCAATCAAGGGGGAAGAAGGTCTTATCTCCTTGGGAAGGTCAACTTTTAAGGGGGAAAGAACCTTATCTAGAGTTCTCGACCCTTGTCCAACCAAATGAACATCTGACACATCGCCATTAGAAGTTTCTGGACGTGAAATCCATTTTCTTTTATAAAACAAATTTCCAAAAGTAGACCAGTGCAGGTATTGGGCTAATGGTGGCACTGATTAGTGCGGGTCACAGTGTAAAACTCTTCCATTACCATGCGTGAGACACTGGAAAAGTGCGTCGACCTTAAAAACTAGGTTTTCAGAAGGATTCTCTGGAAATGTTCTGAAGCGGGTGGGGACTACTTTATTCGAACTTCAAGGGATGCAAGAGCGTAGGATTCATGGTGAAAGTATAGCATAGTAGTCACTACTAGGGTTCTCCAAGATCAGGAATGGGGAGTGACAGGACAATGACAAATTACTATGTAATAGATGCCCCCTAAAGCATGAAGTCAGAGCTAAGAGCCATGGCTGAAATGCTTTAAGATGAAGCAAGGACTTGGAATACCAACATCAGAAGACCTACAAATCAAACATACATGTACATACCTAAAATCTAATATCCATGCCTGATAAACATGAGAGGCATATAAAAATACATGAATCCATGATATATGTGCATCTATCCATCAAGAAAAGGATCATGTGCATGGATCATCGGCATGGACACAACCATCCAACTGAAAGGATCATATGAAATAGATCCACGGTATGGGCGCAACCATCCACATAGAGAGGATCAAAATAAAAAGACCCATGCTATGGTTGTAGCCATTTGATTGAGCAGGATCAAGATGACACCCACGGCATGGTTGCAACCATCTGTCTAAATAATCATGTATATAATCATGAATGACTCATCACTCCTTACAACCTGGACTTTTGTGATCTAAGGCTAGGGTCCTGCACTACAACATGACCCAATCAAAGTACAAATTCTAACATGTGAATAAACGTGTTGAAGCCAAACATGCTAGAAATTACTTGATTATCGGCCAATGAAGTGAATTGTTAACAAGTGTGAGAGAAACCACCCATAATATCAATGGTTCTCAAGGTATTATCATTACAGTTTGCAAAGTGTGAATAAGAAACTAAATTCAAACACTTGTGAAACCACTCAATTGAGGGCCAATGATGAGAACCTTTCATCAAGTGCGAATAACTTGCCATTGAGGCATGCAGTCTCTAAGGTGCTGGAAAGGAGTTTCTAGATCAACTTCCCAGATAATGAGTTGAATTCGATAGGAAGCAATCCGTCAAAGGAAGGTCATAATGGATACTTCATCGTCGGCATGAAATGGGAAACACAATGAATGAGAGTAATCCAAGAATGTGACTAATGATCGGACAATGTACAAGTCAGAAGACTTCTCTTGAACATGTGGATGACATGACTCCGGAGTTTGGCAGCATTTTACATCATAGGATCAAAGGTGATGGTGACGTGGTAGAGATTATATGATAGGTTAAAATAGATAACCCAAAAGTAGGAAGGAAGATGACATAGTGGGGATGTCCCAAAACCCGACACGAATAATAATTGAGTGTCAATGTTCAAGACTGACATTCTACCTCAAGTGAAGAATACAATTGATGAATACTTCCAATTTCGCCCCATCATTATTGGCGAGTACCCTAGTTATTTTTGAAACACAAGGTTGAAGGGGATAACATATGCTTGTAATATAAGTCCATCCTTCGTATGGATCCATACTTCGTATGGATCCATCCTAGTAAGTTTCATGAGCCCTAGGAAAGAGTAGCTTGGTCTCTTCATAATGACAAGTCCTATCTCATTTAATCTTTTAACGAGTCCGACAAAGGTGAGACTTGACATCTTTTTCATGTTTATAGAATTTGAAAAAGACACAGAAAAGAAAACTCCAAGGATCCCTTGTCATAAAGTTGTCTCTCAAACCTAAAAAGGTAGAAAACAATATTCAAGAGAACCTCCTAGTCATGTTTGACTAAGGTATACCTTTTTCATAAATATTTTTACATCAGCCCAAGAAAGGCGTAAACGTATATTGGGTAAACGACATTTCACAACCTTAAATAAGTTCAAAACAATAAGAACTCAACAATGTTTTCATATTTTGAGAGTTAGAAAAGAGCTCAAATACGACACCCTACTTTTATTTTCTTTACTGATTCTAAAAGGCAAAAATTCTTGGCAATATTTTCATTTTTTACGAGTCAGAAAAGAGCTTAAAGGTCACTCATTCTGGAGGATTGAGTGGTATAAAGGGTAGCAACTAGTTCTGGTTATGGTGGAACTGCTCAAAAAATAAGCCGTCAAGAGGATGGCTAGTAAAACCACTCATCATTGTTGTTCCTCAAGAAAGGGTAAAACAACCAAGTGAAATGAATGATCGGCCAAAGAGACGGCAGTGATGGAATGGAGAAAAAAACAAGGCTTATCTGATGGGAGAGGCTAAAAAAATGGCCATCACGAGGGTTAAAATGGAGATGGGTTCATTTTTATACAAGCCTGAACCATAGGGAACTATTCTTCGATTCAGTTTCATTTTTACACAAGCTTGAAACAAAAAACTATTTTTGGATTTTGTTTCATGTTTATAAAAGCTTGAAAATTCTCTCTGTGGACAGAGACAATCCCTCTAGCTGAAGAGAGTGGGTCTAGCCACAAACAAGACAATCTAATGTAAATTTCCTTAGATTAGAATGTAATAAGAGGGCCTACCTCTTATAACACTAATCCGCTTGATGGTGATCTTGCTTCCTTGCTCCAACATCCTTTCATTCCTTTCATTCAAGTACCTAAAACAAACATGCAAGAAACAAAAACAAACATGATAGCATAAAATCAAATCCAATCTACTTAAAAGTTCAAGCATTTCTAAGATATCAAATGTAATATTACACCTGATATAGGAAATACACCATTAGTTGTATTAAAATAAACTTCAAAGAGAAATACAACTGAAACCTTGATGTTGGAGATCTCCTTTGTGGTATCCAAGTCCTGATACACACCTTTCTAGAAATCTGTTCCTCCTCTAGCTTGACATGAAATGGCTTCCAAGATCTAACTCTCTCTCCTCATGCTTTAGCTACCAAAGACTAGTCTTTTATCATCTAAGACTAATCCTCTTCTATCTAATGCTAAATATTTCATAATTTTGCAGTTGGTTCTATCTCTCCACTACTTTCGCTATGTGTTGTATTGTATTGTAACCAAAAAAGGTAAGAGGAAGTGGTTTTCATAGGGAGAGGAGGATAATAATGATACCCACTCATCGGGGAAGAAGCTATTATCTCCTTGGGAAGGTCCACCTCTAAGGGGGAGAGAACCTGATATGGAGTTCTCCACCCTTATACAACCAAACAAACATCCTGCACATCCCCACTAGAAGCTTCTAGACATGAAACTCCATTTCAATTTCTAAAAAAATTCCAAAATTAGACCATCGTGGGTACTTGTCTAATAGTGGCGCTGATCAGCACAGGTCAGAGTCTAAAACTCTACCATTGGCATGCATCGCAGTGTAAAACTCTGTCATCGACGTGGGTGAGACACTAGGAAAGGGTGCTGACATTAAAAACTGGTTTTAAGAAGGATTCTCTGGAAATTTTCTAAAGGGAGTGGGGACCACTTTCTTCAAACATCAAGGGATGCAAGAGCATAGGTTTCATGGTGAAAGTATAACAGAGTAGTCAATTTGTGGTGTAGGAAAATTCTCCCTGCAAACAAAGACAATCCCTCTAGCCAAGAGAGTGGTTCTAGCCACAAACAAGATCATCTAATGTAAATTTCCTGAGATTAGAATTGAATAAGAGGGTCTACCTCTTATAACACTAGTCCATTTGATGGTGATTTTTCTTCCTTGCTCTAGCTTCCTTTTGTTCCTTTCATTCAAGTACCTGAAACAAACATGCAAAAAACAACAACAAACGTGATAGCATAAAATCGAATCCCATCTACTTAAAATGTCAAGGAGTTCTAAGCTATCAAATGTAACATTACACCTGATATAGGAAATAAACCATCAGTTGTATTAAAATAAGCTTCAAATAGAAATACAACCAAAGCCTTGACATTGGAGATCTCCTTTACGATATCCAAGTTCTGCTACACACCTTTTCAGCATTATTTTCCTCCTCTAGCTTGACATGAAATGGCTTCCAAGCACTAACTCTCTCTTCTCATGCTTTAGCTACCAAAGACAAGTCTTTTGCCATCTAATACTAATCTTCTTCTATCAAAAGCTAAAGATTTCAGAATTTTGTAGCTGGTTCTATCTCTCCACCACTTTCATTATGTGTTGTATTGTATTGTAAGCAAAAGGGTAGGAGGAAGTGGTTTATATAGGGAGAGGAGGATAAGAATGAGATCCACTCAAGGGGGAAGAAGGTCTTATCTCCTTGTCAAGGTCTACTTTTAAGGGGGAAAGAACCTTATATGGAGGTCTCAACCCTTATCCAACCAAATGAACATCCAAAACATCTCCACTAGAAGTTTCTAGATGTGAAACTCCATTTCCTTTTATAAAAACATTCCAAAAGTAGACCGGCAGGGGTATTGGGCTAACAATGGCACTGATCGACATAGGTCACACAGTAAAAATCCACCATCAGCTCAGGTAAGACAATGGGAAAGGGTGTTAACCTTAAAAACTAGGTTTTAAGAAGGATTCTCTAGAAATGCTCTGAAGGGAGTGGGGACTAGTTTCTTTAAACTTCAAGGAATACAAGAGCATAGGTTTCATGGTGAAAGTATAACACAATAGTCACTACTAGGGTTCTCTGGGATCATGAAGGGGAAGTGACAGGAGAGTGAAAAATTCAAAACAGGATCTTAAGCTTGGATGACATATAGAGTATCTATCCTCCTTCGAATTCAAAATCAACTGGGGAACCAGACCCACAATTTTAGGGAATTGGAGGGAAATAACCACCTTCCTCAAGGAGGTTTCCAGTCAAGTCTTTTTTTTTATATAAATAAGAGGGCCTATAGCCTACAGGAGATTTGAATCAGAGATTACAATTCTAGAGCTAGGAGAAAGACCTTCATATTGATCATTTTGACCATTGATGCATGAAAACTATTTCCGATTAATAAATCTAACTTATTTTCAATTTGATTTGTCTTCATAGGGGACTAAGCTCTTCAGGGTTAAGTCCCAACCCTGGGCACTCAAGTCCCTTTGTATTTTTCTCTTTGATTTATGCACTCGGTCTATATTAGCTTGTTTGGTTATTTTTTCTTTGAAAAAATAGTCTTCATAACAGGGTTTGTACCAGATTTATAGTGCTAATATCCATAAGGTCCCTTAATTGGAGGATTGGCCAAAAATATTTATGATTATGCATATGTTGTTTAGAGATCAATTTATATTCGTTATTCTTTTTCATTTCCATTTATAGGTTCTATTTAATAGATATCTTGCAATTATTTAAAGGCTTTGGTTAGGTAGTGTTAGAACATGAATGTATTTCTAGTATACAATGTTGTTACTATTTTTTCTATAACATGCTTGAATGATTCAAGTTCCCAACACTCCACCTTCTCAACTCTGCTTCGATTCTCTACAATTTGTCCACAATTATAGTTTTTCTACAAGGAGAGGATATATTTTATTTTATGATACAAGGTAGACCATATGACCCCTTTGAGGATTGAAGCAAGCTATTTCATCCTTTTTTTACCTACCCCAACCTCCAACACTCCTATTTCCAGCTTCTGCTATGCTCAAATAGCTCTCGGCCCAAACCTGTAGCAATATAGAAAATTCCTCCAAATGCATTATGATTTTCCCCTTAACACTCTTGACCACCGCCAAGAACTTCATAATTATAATAAGACCATAAATATGAATAAAATGAATTCAAGCACCTAGTAGGAACCTTTCTTTGGTTAATAAAGTAGATAGGCAGTCATTCCCGGGAATCCTGTAGCAAAACAGTGGTAATTCACAACTATTTTTTAGCACATATAATTTAGGCTATTTTTATTTGATTCTACTTGTATTTATTCCTAAAATAATTATACTTAAATAAAAAAATTTACCCCATATCATTTTCACTTGATTAGATTAGGCCTTTGGTAGTTTAACTAGCTCACTAGTTCTATAATTTCTAGTTTTTATAGTCGTAAATTTCTGCTTTTAGCACATGTTAACAAAGGTATTTTTGGGTGATTCTATTTGGATTAGATTTCTCAAACATCCTACTTAATAAAAAAAATAACCCCATATGTTTTCTATGACATTTGGCAAGCTAACTTGAGAGACATACATCTTGTAGCACTCCTATAACAATCATGTACTAGTTTGTTTTCAAGATATTCCTTGCCTAGATATTCTCTAAATTCATGGTAGAAGTATATTTATAGCATATGAAGGATATAACACCGCTTTCTATTATCTAAGGATTGGATATGTCGCCATTTAGTAATTATATTGCTTGCTTATTGAATGTTGATTTATGCAATTAATATAGATTTACTTTCCAGCAAAAGTAGAATAAACTTTCCCATCGTTATTTACCTTTTGCAACCTAGGATTGCAAGCTTACCTAGATATTTTCTCATTTGAAGTTGTTTCATTTTCTTCTTTTAGTTGTATTAAAGGGATTCAAACCAGGAAGATGAAGGTGTCTACTGCATATATAGTGTCGGCTTGTCTTAAGTTTTTATGAACCTTGGGTTGATAATTTAGGTTAATAGACACAGTAGTTGCAACATTTGTGTTGCAATACTAGGGCTCATCGGGGGTTTTGTTGGAAAATCTTTGAAAAATGGCTCATTTCTTGCATGACCACCAACAATGAGTTAACAAAGTGATTAAACGAATCTAAACATCTTCTTTACTAAGTTTTATTCAACCATTTCATCCTTCTCTTGAGTTTCTAATCCTTTTTTACCATTTAAACACTTATCCATGTGCTTTAGCAACCCTGGCCACCTCAAATGTTTGTACTTGAGGTATTAAAGTGTTCAACTTTCCATACTAGATCATTCGGGGCTATTATAAATCTCTTTGATATTTTTGAAGGGGTGTTGAAGAGGGAAAATCTGACATTTTAGGGTTTCCATAAATCTCTTTTTTACATCCATTATTCTTCTTGTGTTTCTTCTCATGTAGACTTTAGGGAGTCGAAATTTGAGCTATAATCGATTCCCCTAATATATGCAGTTAGAATAGAAACTAATGGCCAAAATACATTACAATATTGAATTAAGTTCAGTAGATGCAGGAAGCCAAGAATGTGAAACATGTAAGAAGATACAATAGTGACAATTAGATATATATGACATATATCCATGAGATAAACATGCCCATAATTTCTATAACTAAATAGAGCATTGTATCTAGAACAAGATACTGTGAAATCATGTCATCAAGGACTTATCGTAATAATACAATGTATATATCTTTCATATTATATAATAACAGAACTATGGATACTAATGAGAAAGTGCCTCAATTATGGTCCTAAAAGTACATAATACAGTCTCCATAGAAACTTGGGGGAGAAAACATGCATGAATGAGGTAGATCCAACTCCCAAGATCTTCAACTGATCCCTAAGGTATGAACCTTCTACATGTGAATTAATAATATGATTGCAATCATGTGAGGATATTATTAGGAACTAATGGATCCTATTAATCGATGTAATGGGGACCAATAATGATTAAAATGGTTAACAAGGTACCTAATACAATCTAACAAACGTGAATGAATTACCTAATTTAGAATAGTCATAAAATCAGTCAACATGGGCCAATAAGTGAAACCCACTATCGACCATAAGGAAACCTACCACTAAGGACTACAATCTCTAAGCTGATAATGTGTTTCTAGATCTACATCCCATATAATTAGTTAGCATGGATGGGAATAAATCCATTGAAGGAGGATCTTGATGTATCCCCTATCATTTGACATAAAATTAACACTAATCATGGGGAAATGACAATATTTGATAAAAAATTGAGTCACAATGAACATAGAGATGGTCGATGTAAGAGGTGAAATGAGACTACATATGTCCTACCCTACTTTGCACTCCCTTGAAAATATAACGACATGGAAAAAATGTGTTTTTATATTGGACTAAAGCATAACATTCAAACATAATGGTGATGTAGGAGGCATTGGCACAATCCATTTGGCTAAAAGGTTAACTAACTAGCTAAGGTATTGAATTTATAAAGGAGTGACTTGACCCACATTGATGGTTTCTTAATTGCTAGGCTCAGACAAAATCTATGAAGATGAATCAAACAAGTGTTATGTTTAAGGGCCACTGATAACTTCCTTGACAAAACGAATATGAAAAATACTTTCCCTCCTCCCCTTTTGTACATATCCCCTTCATGATTTAATAATCATGAAATAGAAGAAAAGTGAACTCAATAATGTCTTTCTCATTCAATTAATGAGCTTGGAAAGGAATTAAAAGTATACTCAGATATGTTTCTTTTCATGAGATTTTTTAACTAGTTAGTAAAAGAGGTAAGGATGTACTCATGTCCTTCACATGGTTTAATGACACGAGAATGGAAAATATATTTCTCATCAAATTTCATCTTGAGTAACAAGAAGAAAGAATGGAAATAACCTAGAATTTTTATATGTTGCTTAAAACGTTCAACAAAAAGATACTTGGGATTCTCATTATTTATTAATCATGAAAATATGGAAAAAAATTCTCATTCGAGAGATACAAGTGGCATAATGGTGTGCTTCTATTTTCGAAGCTAACAAAACTAACCTAAGAAACGAAATAAGGAATGGTGAAGTGCCTGGAAAATGGAAGTCCAGTGATAAAAGTGGTTCTCTGAAAGGTAACAATGGGTTTTAATATGGACGCAAGATTAATGTAGAGATATGGGGTCAAGAAGGGATGTAAAGGCTATAAAAAGATGACGGAAAACAACAACAAAGTAGAAGATGGAAAGATATTGATAATCATATGAATAGGAAACCAAGAAGCAACATGAAAAAATTGGGAACCCCATATTTGAGATTTATTGGGCCAGAGATAGTAGAAAAAAAGGAAAATGCGGCTCAATTTGTTGTCATTGTGGGTTCTAAATAGTGTTCACAGGCCTACAAATGAACACAGAATAGGAACAAATACAACAGTTAGATGCTATTATATGGAACCCATGAAGTGTAGGCTCTACTACACAAGTTACGATGTGTAAAAAGGCATGGCCAATGTTGCTAACAAGAAGGGATCTAAGGCACAATGAAATGTTGCAGAGAAGCTCAAACATTTATTGAAAAAATTAATATGGATCCTAAACCTATATGCCAATTTCGAAAGTATATCTCAAGTGGAATATGTGTAACTTAAAATCTCATTATCCCTATCCAAAATGACTCAACATTTCCATATGGGTGCATCAATAGCATGTAAATATAATTAAAAACAATAGAAATATCCCTAAAAATGAATTATCTAGGAAGAAAATGCATGGCTAGTGTGAAAAGAGATATTTCTTACCCACTTTCCCTCGTGCTAAAGGAGAAGTTCATGACTAAAAGGGAGATTCATTTTTGGGAAACCAACCTTTTTCCAAAAATTGTTATTTAGATCTCAGGATCATCATGCTACTGACTGTGATTTCATCACTATCTGTAAGAGATCTTTTCCTCCTCTTTCATTCGAGTATTTTTTTTTCTTTCATTTCCCTACCATTTAGGCTTGAGGGAACCTATTTTTCAATTTGAAAGCATCGAATGCTCTATTAGATTCCATCCAAGGTGTTGGAATAATTTTCCAATGCCCCCTAGTGAGAGGAAAGAGCATTCATCTCAACTAGTAGACTTGGGAAAAGTGTTGGACCCTTATGGTTTTCCTTTGGAAAGTTGAAATATGATAAATTACTAATGTTTACTTAATAAATATATGGGTCTAGCATCATAATTAAGTGGATATAAATAACATGATGTTGATGATGTGGAAACTATGAGGGACCCAAAGACTCTTGATTCTTTGCATAATTGTGACCTCTTTATTTTCTTTAGAACACAATGTATGAGGCCTCAGCTAATGTTGTTGGAGAGGATCGTCCAATAGTGGGATTCTATAGAGAAATTTTTTGAAGTGAAAAATCTAGTGTGATGCATATATGTAGAAGATATCCTCTTCATCATGGGAATTTCAAGCAGGTCAGGATCCCAAACAATGGGTTCAAAGGAAGATTGGTTGGAGAGAGATCAATGGATGACTTTAGGATTAAGTATTATGCTCCCTGCATACAAAGGTGAAGTGGTAATATATTTATCAAGGATACTTTTGAGATCCTCCTTAAGACAAAGTTGTTTAGGATGACTTGAGTGGTGTTTTCCACTAGTCCACACTTGGCTTCCAAAAGCTAAGTTAATGTCAAAGTGTGTTGTATGGACACAACAATGTTCAACTAGTTTTAATATCTCTTAGAAAACCTAAACGAATATTGTGCCATGTCGGCCTAACCATGGTTTGCGGACCATGGGATTGTATAAATAGACCGAGGCACCAAGTCGTAAAGATAGCGAAGGAGTGAAGCAAGAGACAAAGGAATATGAATGGTTGGAGCATAGAGTAAGAGTCTAATTGTATTGGGTCATAGTAGTAGGAAGAGGCTTTGCAGCTGAGTGCGCAAGGCGGTGTCGAGTTTGTAACCTTGAATGAAGAATGATAAAGAGAAGTTGATTCCAATTTCTGTGCATTTGCTTTTATATTGCATCCTATACATTTATATTGTTTTGTTTATCATGCGCACTTATATAAATGTTGGATATACTATTAATTATCACTAGAATTACACAGATAAGTTATCTAATCTGATAATAGCAAGTTAATAGTAAAGAACTTGGGTAATAATACGGAACATGACCCGAGTAGGGCTACGCGAAGGTAGCATCACAAGTTGCGAGGGACTAATAGAGGTCTGTAGTGACATGCACATAGGGTCAAACCATGGACCACCAGTGCTCATCAAAAATATCTAGGGTGTGGAAACTTGGTTCTGGCACCCTCCCATACTACTTCAGGTGAGAACTCAGTCCACGCTCCACAGACTGTTGCTGAGAGGGCTAGTAGTACTAGGATTTGTTCGGCTAAATCATCTCTAAACCAGGGTCAGGCCCCTACAAGCCAACAAATGGTTTTGTTGTTGGGACCAAGATCTACATAAGGGGTGTCTGATGCCATGCCACTGGAGTCCAGTAAAGAAAGAAATTGAAAATAGAAACCCACGAGTATCTAAGGAACAGTGGTTAGAGCACTACACGTATACAGAAATCCATGAAATTTTCTTTGTATCCTTTCCTTTTGAGTTGTATGAGTGGATCACGAAGCTAGCAGTTAGTCAGGGAATGTGTAGCATCGACAAAACAATCGTGTGGACTCTAGAATTAGCGCATAGACTAGAAGCGTCAGGAGATAAGATTGTGTGAGTTGTGGACCATTGGCTTGACCAAATTATAGGAGGATTTATCACTAAGTTCACGATAGATACAATAGTCAGCTATAGTGAGGCAGAGCGATATTTCCTCAAGGGGCCGCGAGGTATGTATATCAAACTTTTGAACACTTGGATTGATATGCTATTGTGTGAAAAGAGGGTTATGCGAATAAATTAATGTTTGGGGCTATGCGAAGTGGGAAGATCTATAGAACTGAAAGTAGTGAAGAATTGGAAACCAATCCCTTAATTTCCCCCTTGCGGGAAAGCAAGGAAGAGCTCGCGAAAGTCTCTCCGAGAAGCATGGTCAATCTGATAAGGCAGCGAATTCCGCGCTTAACACCTCCACCTACACCGCCAGCTGTCTCGCCCTCCTCACCTCCATGTCCACCCACCCCACTTCTTCCACCACCATAGTTCAGTATGGCAAGTGTGATCAAACTATTGGTATTCAGAGGAGTAGGGAATGAAGATCCGAACCAGTTCTAGTTCGTGGTTAGAGTGGTATGGGATGCACAAGGAGTCATGGATGACAATATTGAAAAGGCTATGCTAGTAAGAGTGTTGCAAGAACACACATTAACATGGTACATCAAGCATTCTAATGACCATCCCAATGTAGGAATTGCAGAAATCCAGACCTTGTTGAACAAGGAATTTAACAAGCCAAAGTTGGAAACACAATCAATCATCAGGTTTAAGGAGATCGCGATGCTCCTGGGTGAGACCCCCTAGGATCTAGACCAAATACTGAAGGGTATGATTCGTGAAGCCAACATGATGTTGATGGATGAATAGCACCGCGCATGGTTTGTAGCATCAGTAACACCACACTTAAGGATGGCACTATCACAGCAAAAAATTTCCACCCAGGCTGAAGCTTTGGGGATGGAAATGAGATTGCATGAGACACTTATAAAAGGCCATGGTCTGGGAGTCCAACAAATCCATGTGCAACTACAAAATTTGTGTTTGGAGATGCAAGGCTTGAAACAAGATAGGAGACCTTGGCCAAAGGCGTGCTAGGAGGTATGGTGCATAAAATGCAAATGTCAGGGGCATGACAAGGACCATTGTCCAGTGTTCGTAAATTACTTCGCAAGAGCCTCCCAATGCCATTGAGACATGAGGTACAAGTAAGACCAAGTGTGGCACCTGCATTATTTTGCATTATCGGTTAGATAGGAGGAAAAAAGATTATGGATAATTCTCATCTATTGCAGAAGTATGCGCAGATATCCCAACAATTGTTTTGTAATTTCTGCAAGGTTGTAGGCCATGATGAATGCATTTGAAGAATCTACAAACTAATGATGGATTGGACTCCTGCCTACAGGGTGCAGACCAGAATGTGAGCGCTCGACCCAAATGTAGGAATGGCAAGCACTGGATTTCAGGGGCACGGTCGAGGTCGAGGTGGAATGGGACCTGGAAGGGGTCGCGGACAGTTAATGTGTTACAATTGCAGAGGGCCAGGGCACTATGCTTGTGTTTGTACAAACCCAACAAGGGATCATGTTTGTACTGTACTCAGTTTTATCATGAGGCAGAAGAGTGCCCTACATTGATAGCGAGATTGCGCAAAAAAGAAGTACTTTAGCCCCCTCCAACTCAGAATTTGCAGATGATGAAGTCTGAGCCGCGCAAAGAAGACCCGAATGTAAACATAATGCTCAAGAATGGTATGACCATTGGTGATGATAAGTGTAAGCAGTCAGAAGAAATTGCATGGCTTCGCAAGGCTCCTACAAAGGAACCCAAATTTGATTTAGAACGCGTGAAGGAGACATTCATGGAAGCTAAGAAGAGCTTCATGGAGGCCTTCACTTCAGGTAGTAAGGATCAACTAGAACCATGGATGGATCCTTCAATGCTCACTAGCTTTCTGGAGACATGCATGAAATGCTACATGACAGAAAGGCAGTAAAATGACTACAAGAGCTTATCATTAGGTGCACAGGGTCAAGAGAATCATGCGTGGTCTGTAAACTTGGAAAGCAGGCATTACACATAGGAAAGGAAATGAGGTTGAATGTGAAAATCGGTGAGTATGAAATGGATCAGGTAATCCTGGATCTCAGATAGGATGTGAATGTACTGCCAAAAAAAACATGGGATCACATGGGCAGACCCATGCTACAGTGGTTTCCTATTCAGTTACGAATGGTGAACCAATAGAAGGTCTTACCCACAGGAAGATTGCAAGCAGTAATAGTAGATATTCAAGCTGCGAGCGTGCAAGCGGATTTTGAACTGAGAGAGATTGTCGATGACAATAATCCCTATCCTGCACTACTAGGAATAGACTGGGCCACTAATATGAACGGAGTCATAAATCTGAAGAAGCGTAAAATGGTATTTGAAAAACAAATCACTATGCATAGTAGTACTACTAGATCTAGCTGAAGGAGCGCGATACACTGAACCAGTGTGCGACGATGATAGTGATGATGATCTCGATTGTATTTACAAGATAACTGTGAGAGAATAGGATTGGGTGAATCCTAGTACAGATGGAAGGATTTCGTGGGAGCACAAAATCTCCTGCACTTCGGATTCAAACGAAGAGATAGAGCGATGAAAGAATCGGTTGTACGAAGTAACAACGCTTAACTGCAACATGATGGTTATATCACTGTGATGCATGACAATAAAGGCAATGGATCTACCTACATATGATGGGTTGACAACGATGGATGAATTCCTAAACAAATTTGAAAGTGCGGTACCAAAACAACAATGTTTGATGCTCTACAATGGGCATTGCGCGCAATGCCCACGTGATGGTGGGGTACGCATCAAGGAAGTTTTAAGGACTGGCACGGATGTAGAAGGATGATGCACCTACACTTTTCAAAACAATAGCTCAAAATGAGAGCCATTCACTAGGGGCAAAACAACTTGTGCGCCCACCTTTCCCGATGGGTACATACATATGCTGTATAGCCTGCACAAGCGCACACCACTCCCATAATAGAGAATCAGAACAAAATGCAGCAACAGGAAAGGTGACACGTGCTACCAATTATCGATGGAGAAGCATTTGATAGGGTGTGTGAAGTACTGAATAGGGTTCACCAGGCAATACAAACTGATTGGGACCTGTGCGTACCAGCAGTTTGATGGGCCTATGGGACCATGTGCAAAACCCTGATCGCGGAAACAATTCCAAAGGTAAGGAACATAGTAGATACCATAATATATGAATAGAATACAAAGAGGAATCCACATGTAATCATGCCTGCAGATGTGATAATGCATGAAGACTAGGACGAAGAAATCACACAGCTATGCAAGGTCGAACACATAAGGCTTCAAGAAGCCATTTAGCGAGGGAACCTTAGACTTCGCGAACTTGAAAAAGACCAGGTATGGTTAAGGAAGAAAGGCATTTTAATGGATGCAGCGGTGAAGAGGTTGGAAAACGAAATAAAGGGAGCATTTCTCATCGACAGACCAAGGATAGCGAGGCAAGGTATGTACAATCATTCGAATAGTTTAGAAGACTATTGCCAAGAATTAGTTAGTCTACTACCATGACTAGGTCCACATATCACCAAGCACACTAGCCAAGGGGATGCACTATGTAAATAAAAACGTGCGACGCTGACTGTCACAAGGACAAATGAAGAACTTCCGTGTACTACACTGGAGGGTGAAATGAAGGCCCACATAGGTGGTGCGACCACCTGACTAGCCATAGGAAACACATTCTTAGCACACCAGGTAGTTGAAAGGAAGCGCGGGACTATAAAATATTTTGCCATTGGGCTGCACACTCTGGGAAGTGCATGCAGTAATAGGATGTCACAAGGTTTGCAACCATGCACAAGGGACAACATTGCCTTGTGCATAGGCTGGGAAGTGATCGTTGGTGTCACTGTTCATGATGAGATGTCCAATTTAAGGCTAAATGGAGTGGGCGGTAGGCATTTAAGACATGAATTATGGGCAAGATTTGGGAAAATTTACTGCCAAGAAAGCATTTATGGCTTGGAATTGGGGGGAACGGTCGAATTTTAATTCAAAAGGCGCTATAAAACTCCAGGAGCTAGCCATGAGACAACACTTGTTCACTTGAGGTTTGAGCAGTTGATTAGAGCATAGTGTTGAACGCCGAGCGATATTCAAGCCCTTAAGTTCATGAATGACCACATACAATTCAAAAAAGATGGCAAATACTAGGAGAGGTTTGGACTTTGCAGAAGGAACTGCCGGCGAGGTTGCGTAGAACCCCACGGTACATGATGTTACCGAAGGTACTGAGGTTGCACTAGAAATCTCAAAATCACCTTAGACATCGAGACCCAAGAAAGATAAGCAAGCAGTGGAACCAATCTACATGTCCCTGAGGAATCCGTGGTTCGGTAAGCTCTCAATGGAAGAAAAGGACAATGCTGTCACAATTGAGTTAGATGATGAGGAGAAGGACTTACAGGCTTTGTTTTCTAAGGTTGAAGAGGAAGAATAAGTGGAGGCAGGCATCCAACCAATGTGCTCTGTAGCAAAATTTCTCGAGTATGTCCCTCTGCGAAAGGGGAAAGCTAAGGTACCAAAGGATTTGGATGCAACAAAGAGTGCGATCCAGACCCTACTCCTCCCTGATGGAATTACCTTTGAAGGTCCACTCCTAGGATGTGTACCTACCCTAAAATTTGATGATTAGGACCTCATGGACAGCGAGAAGTTACCACACTTAGATATGGAGAGCCTAATGAAACAAATTACGAAGCGGCCAGTGATCACATTACAGTCACAAAAATGGATACACGGTGTGGAGAAGGTTGGATTGCTTCATTTGTTGTGGATACCACATTTTCACTGCATGCGCATCACTATTTTCGTCATCAAGAAGCTTCTTTTCTTGGTGTATGATGGGTACTTATCGCTAGAGGAGCTTATTCCCATCACAGCAGATCTCATCCACATAATTTCTTGGCGTTCCTGTAAGGGAAAGAACCCCATGACAATAGCAGGAAAAAGCTGCAATTTGTCTCTCGCAGAAGCCATGAAGAAAATATATAAGCTTAAGAAGAAAAATATGGGTTACACCATTAACAGTATCAAGGATAAAGGGGTGCGCATAGCCACCCAACTCCTGGCTGGTAAGGTAATGAGAAAATGCTACGGCGATGAAGTATCAGTGTTGGTAGTTGCATTGGCCAAACAATTCACAAAGGGGGTCCAATTCAACTAGGCCAAGTTCCTCTGCGAGGAATTCTTGATCAACTGCAAAGAAGCCCAGGAGCAGGGTAAGACCTTCCACTACGTGTGGTTGCTCTTATCCATTTTGCTGGTAGTAGGATAACTGCCACAGGATAGTCAGTTCCGAAGCATTGAGCCTAACATACCAGAGGCCACAAAGTATGAATCTCTTTGGGCTACCAGGGACAGGAAGCAGATTCCTGATACAAAGATCTTTTGGGTGCTCATGGAGGTGAGCATCCGGATGTGGATTAATAGGAGGCTGTGCCTGTCCCCCACAGTGCACAAAAGTATGCAGATCTTTTCAGACATGCACAACATTTACATCAAGGCGTGAAAGTATCTAGTGCAACATTGGACCAATCTCCCCTTCATCACCACTAATGATGCAATTTTTACAGTGTTAGAATCATGGCCTCTTGAGTGGCGTGCCCTAGATTTGTCACAGTTGGATAGGACAGTAGAACAAAAAATAAAGGATGAGACCAAACTATGTGTCATGCAGTTGGCTGAGAAGAGGTGAAATGAAAAAGTGGTAGTAGAGGTAAGGGCAGTCCACAAGGTAGCACAGGTAGCCACAGAGTAGGCAAAGTCTGCCGAAGCAACAACAACAGCACAGACAACAGGGGCCACAAAAACGTAGGTAGAGGAGGGTCAGGAATTATCTATAGGATAGGAGGCAAAGGATACCGACCTTGCAGAAGAGGGTGCAAACCTGGGTACTGCTTCCACCCAACTCAAAAGGTCACATGTCATGGAGAGATCAGGTCCACGGAAAAATTTCAAGGCCTCCAAATTGGCCATTGACCTGATCATGTTAATGGAAGGTGACCTCTATGACATCGGAAAGACAATTTGCGATGTCACCAAGGAAGAGCTCTAAGAAGTCAAGTCAAAGCAGAAAATTGTGTTGGGGGCCCTAAGGGCACAGCTGCAGGAATTACAGGTGCGACCCCCATAGGAAGGAACCATAGCCACCTACTTCAGAGCAGGCACATCAACAGTAGAGCAGATGCTACGCACAAGGATGGCCAATATCATAGTGCTACCGGAAGGGGCACTAGCGGTAGAGAATGAGATCAACAGAACTGCGGTTGGCAAGATCAAGGGGCTTGGCCTTAATTTTGCTTCCCTTCCACTAGACACACTGTACCAACTGTAGGATGGAATAACAACAGAGCGCCATGCCAGGGAGGGCCACGCAATTCAAGTGATGAGTGAGCAAAATATCAACATCAAACAACTCAGCCTGTAGTGTGAAGAACTGGTGTCACAAAACAAATAGTTGGTACAAATAGTGGATGAAGTGTGCCGGCATATCCCAGAGTTGTCCATCACTGCCGACCTGCCAACAAAAGTGTGTATCCACTATTTGGCAAGTGGAGTCCGAAACGTGCACTAGGAAACAACACGAGTGAAGTTGGAGCTAAATCTCCAAATTGCTGAGCTGCAACTGACAGCGTAACCTTCCACTCCTCTGGAAGTTAGAGAGTAGCACATTAGCATTATCCAAATAGGTTTGGAAGAAATTAGACGGGTAGTCTAGGACTGTACCAGTATGTTGGACCAAGCCTTTGGCATCCTCGCATCCTTGCAGGAGGACCCCAACATGCAGTGCCTGGAAATAGAGGTGTGCAAACTTTAGGAGCAGTGCTACAGTGTCTGTGGAACTGTGCTAACAATCGTCCTCACTCAATAGCTCACAAAGATGTAGCAAGCAAGGGCATTGAAACAGCAGGTGGATGCCGCATGATAGAGAGAGGTAGTTCTTAAAGCGTGTGTCCAACCATGGATTGATGAGGCATTCACCATTATGGTAGATATCGAGGGCAAGCTCGCACAGCTATAGGGGCTCTACACGCTAAGGCAAGGATTTGATCCTCATAAAGAAAGATCGGAAGAGCACATGCAGCAGGTCCAACAAACCGCAGAGTAGTGCATTGCATACCTCTAAGTAGTTCGGGACCAATTGGAGGGACTCCACGCCAAGATTGATGCACCGAGAGAGTGACTCGAAGACGAGCCACCCTGTTTTTGTTGGGGGCCTGTTGGGCATGGAATCCCCCCACAACATGTTTTCGGGCTCAAAGCCCAAGTTTTGGTCAAATATATTATACAACTCCATGAACTATGGGCGTAGAGCGTGAAGTATAGGTTGAGTCATAGGGTTGTCTGATCCGGATTTAAACAGGAACGTAATAGATTACAAAGATAACCATAAATATAGAGATGAGATAACCATAAATAAAGAGATGCAACAGAAATAATACTTCATTTCATTAATGGAAAATACCGAAATATGCTTACAACCAGAGTTGGAAATAAACCAGCTAGGACGGATGGTAGCTTATCTCTGAGAAGAGATGTGTGGCTACATGTCTCTGAATTGTTCCGAACTTGTGTTACAATGACGCTCGAAGGCCTTTTTATTATTGAGAAACAATGGAAAATCCTTCACATTCCAAAACCGACCGTTAGAAGATGAAATGCCAAATTGTGGGCCCCGTTTTGGGTAAATTGGTAAATCAATTTCCCGGGGTCGTAACTTTGGCATACGATCTCTGTTTGACACGTATGATAGCTTGTTAGAAAGATCTATCCGAGAACTACCATTTTCGGAACGGGCAACATCGGTCCATTCCATGGACCCATGTTGCCCCTGGATTCCCCAAAAAACGTCGTTTAGGGCCTCAAAACGGCTCCGGAAGTTCAGGACCCGAAAAACTGCTAAAAATAGTAAGTTGTGCTACAATTAAGGAAACTGAAAATGCTAAAAGAGACAATGATGGGGTCCAGATGGACTTGGCAGGTGGCCACCAATATCCACCTGGATCATTCCTCCCCCCTTAGGAAGCAATGGTCCCCATTGCGTTGAGTTCCTCCATCTGCTGAACTTGTTCTGCACTGTCTGATGTGTCCAGTAATGGTGGGAAGCATGGTCGATGACGGTCCACATTGAACACTTGGTGCAGGTGAAGGAATGGAGGAATGCTGGGCTCCAAAGCATTGTTCCCCACAAGCTTGGTACTGCTGTAAGGACCATGTTGGAGTGGTCTGAGCTTCTGATGGGTTCTGGTAAGGCGTTCTTTCTGTCGATGCAACCAGACTTTGTTGCCCACCTGAAGCTTGTGTGGTACCCCTATGGGTGAGGAGAAGTTGTTCCTGTGTTCTGTCATGACCGTATCCCTTTGCTGCTGCTGCTATGTGGAGGAACCCTTTGCGGTGGTCATGGATGTAGCAACGATCTTCCCCTTACTTTGGGAGTGAACCATACAGATGAATTTCCTGGTCTGTGATATGAGCTTGCTGCCTTTCTTAGCAGTGATCAAAGAGGTGGCAGTAGGTGGGGCTATCTCTGGTATCCTGTATAATGAATCAGTCAAAGAAATAATGACAGCATGGGGCCTTGACTCATACACAGCATGTCGCCTCCACAAGTATGGTTGGCCTAATAATACATCACAAACATCCAGAGGTGTAACATCACACAATACCTTGTCGGTGAATGGTTTGATGTTGTAGGGAAGGCGGCACTGCTGGCGAACTTTGAGATCTCGTCCTTCATGAAGCCACCCGATACTGTATGGCTGGGTGTGGTGTAGTTGGTAGGCCCAACCGCTTCACGACCTCTGCTGAAATCTGGTTCTTTTGGCTGCCACTGTCGACAATGAGTTGTAGTGGTGAACCCTTCACCCACATCTATGAGTGGAAAAGACGATCCCCCTCCTCTGGCTCTTCGGGCTCATTCTTCTGGATTTTGGTAGCGGCAACAGTGGCGCTGGGATCCACATCAATTATTTGCTTCCCTTTACCATTCCCCTTGTCGGGTTCAGGCTCAAGGTCGGAACATGTATCTGATTCGGAAGCCTTCAACTCGGCCACCAACGACTGCTTGGTCCGACACTCACTTGTGTTATGAGTGAGACTCTTGTGGAACTCACACCACTTTCCTGTGTCCTTCTTTGTCTTTGTGGTGTTGTTCTTTTCTTGTGACTTCGACGGGTTGTCTTGGGTCACCCCGCCTTGGTTTTGTCCTTTGGTCTTTGGATTTGCAGATCCAAAGTCTCGTTTCTTCTGTTTGAAATTTTGCTCGATTTTGACAACGTAACGGTATGATGTGCCAAGTGAGGAGATGTCCAAGAACTCCATCTCTTCTTGGATGTATCTATGCAGGCAACCGCGGTATTTGAGTACCAGATGCCGCTCAGAATCTTTGATACCCAACTGTGTGCGAAGGGTATGAAAAATGTTTTTGAACTCTGGCACATCTTGGTCTCGTCCCTGCCGCAGTGTGGTCCATTTGATGTATTTCTCCTCATAGCTTTTGACAGGGTAGTAGTGCTCCTTGATGGCATCCCAGAAGTCATTCCAAGTGGGTGCGGATGAAAATAACGAGCCTGTACTTTCATCCTTCTGCTCGCAGTAGGTTTCCCACCAGTCCCTGATGTGGGGGGCTTCTTTGAGAAGAGCGAAAACAATCTTTTCCCGACTTGAAAATTCATGAACAGAGAAATACCCATCTAGCATATTTAACCATTTATCTACGGCATCTGCATCTATTTTACCCTCGAAGATGGGGATTTCAAAATTAAATTGTACCTTAAAGGGCATGGCGTTTCTAGAGTCGCTGCTGGAAGCCGATGCGTCACCTCTAGGTAGCCGCTGAAGGATTTGCGCAAAGTTATCCATCATCGCGTTCCTTTGCCGCTCGAGTGCTTCTCCGAGAAAGATTTTGATAGGATCTCCTGCCCCCTTGTCTTTCTTCTCATCCGCCATGGGAGGCCATTGGGATTTGCGAGGCTGGTCTTGCAAAGGTTCGACCAGTTCAAGCCCTAACTCCTTATATCCTGACCTCGTCGGGGACATGCAAAGAAAAACCGAGAAAAAGCATACCGCTCTGATACCACTGATCCGGATTTAAACAGGAACGTAATAGATTACAAAGATAACCATAAATACAGAGATGCGATAACCATAAATAAAGAGATGCAGCGGAAATAACACTTCATTTCATTAATGGAAAAATACCGAAATATGCTTACAACCAGAATTGGAAATAAACCAGCTAGGACGATGGTAGCTTATCTCTGAGAAGAGATGTGCGGCTACATGTCTCTGAAATGTTCCGAACTTGTGTTACAATGAGGCTCGAAGGCCTATTTATTGTTGAGAAACAATGGAAAACCCTTCACATTCCAAAACCGACCCTAGAAGATGAAACGCCAAATTGTGGGCCCCGTTTTGGGTAAATTGGTACATCAATTTCCCGGGGTCGTAACTTTGGCATATGATCTCTGTTTGATGCTTATGATAGCTCGTTAGAAAGATCTATCTGAGAACTACCACTTTGGGAAGGGAAAAATTGCTCCATGGACCCATGTTGCCCCCAGATTTCCCAAAAAACGTCGTTTAGGGACTCAAAACAGCTTTGGAAGTTCAGGACCTGAAAAACTGCTAAAAATAGTAAACTGTGCTACAATTTAGGAAACTGAAAAAACTGAAATAGACAATTGTGGGGGTCGAAATGGGATAGGTGGGTGGCCACCAACATCCACCTGGATCACACACTCTCTTGAAGGAACACAAAGGTGTCCCAGATGGCATAATGGGGCATCGTGGAGGTGAAAATCTAGAACTTGCTGACCTCCAAGGGCATCTAGGATATGTGGTAGAATTCTAGGTCACTTTTGTAGAGAAGTGGCTAATCAAATGTCTCGTGCCAACAAGAGTTGAGCATGCTGATTAACACCATGATCGGTGATTGTTTGAGGCATCTTGCAACATTATTGGTTCATCCCTTCTTATACTTGATATTCAAATGGATCTATTACAGGTATGTGGACCACTACTGATGGTGATCATTCTACAACTTCCCTTGCATTTGTATGAATTGCAGGGGTCAGTGATATGTGTGGATAACCGTTTCCTTCCCTAAAATGTAATGCTTCCATTACCGATGCCTGCACAATGGAATACATCTCTTTTTCATAAGTGGGATACATCTGGACTATGTCTAAAAGTGTCTCACTGTGATATGCTAGTTGATGCCCTTGTTGAGTAAGGACTGCCCCAATTGCAAAGTCAAAGGCATTTGTCTCGATCTCAAATGGTTATTGTAAGTTTGGTAATGTGAGCACTCATGTAGAGGAGAGACGATGTTTAAACTCTGTGAATGCATTTTGTTGAGATTCAAACCAAAATAATTTTGCTTTCACTCCTCCCTTGGTGACTTGACTCAAGGGCCAAGTGATATGAGAGAATCCCAACACAAACTAGTTGTAGAAATTTGCATGACCTAGAAAGTTGTGGAGCTCTGTCAGAGTGGTTGGGGCTGGCCAATTCAGAATGACTTGGATCTTGGTTGGATTCACATGCACCCCCTGTTCATTAATAATGTATTCTAGATACTGAACTTGGGTCATTTCAAAAGTGCATTTCTCCAAACTGGCACACAAATTGTGTTTCTGCAGTGTTTAGAGAACCTGTGATATGTGGTAGATGTGCTTTTCCTAACTCTAGATGAAGGTCAGGATGTCATCCAAGTATACCACTAAAAATGAGTTGGTGAATAATCACAATATTTCATCCATCAGCCTCATGAGGCTTTTAGGAGCATTCATTAACCCAAAAGTCATAACCAACCATTCGATAAGGCCCTCCTTGGATTTGAAGGCACTCTTCCACACATCGAAGGGTTTAATTGGTACTTGGTGATATTTGGACTTTATGTATATTTTGCTAAAATAATTTTCCCCCTTGAGTTGGTCCAGAAGGTCATCAATCTGTGGGATTAGGTACCTATTCTGGACAGTAATCTTGTTTAGCGCCCATAGTCAATACAGAGTCTCCAAGTCCCATCCTTTTTCTGCGCCAACAGGATCGAGCTCCCAGAGGGTAATGAACTCGATCGAATGTGACCTTTCTTTAACAACTCATGAATCTCCCTCTTGATTTCTTCGTTCTTGACAATGGAGCATTGATAGATTGGTCCATTGGGAAACAACACACCTGGGTTCAGATTGATGGAATGCTTGACCTAACAGTGCAAAAGCACCCCTATGAGGGAGGTGCAAATGTCCTCGTATTCCTCCACGACATTGTCCATCTATTGTTCTCATGTGGAGGGCTTGTGTTTAGAGGTCGTGGCCACTTTCTTATTCTTTCCCTGAGGGCATATCCTCAAGAAAAAAAAAATTCAGTTTTTGAAATGAGCCTACTGCATTGTTTTGCAGTAACCAAAGAGACGATGGTAGGCAATGCTACCTCTAATATCCTGTACAAATTATTTCCCAAAGTAACAATAATAGCACAAGGCCTTCACTCATACACATCATGTCACTTCGGTAAGCATGGTTGACCTAATAATACATCACAAACAACAAGGGGAGAAGCATCACATGATGCCTTATCCATGAAACACTTTATGTTGTATGGAAGGCCACACTATTGGCTCATGCAAAAATCTCATTGTTGGTGAAGCCACTCGATGGTGTATGGTTGTGGTTGTGTTGTGGTTGGTAAGCCTAGGCACTTCATGAACTTTGCCAAAATGAGGCTTTTTTGGCTCCTGCTATCAACAATGAATTGTAGTAGAGAACTCTTTACCCACATATGGGAGTGGAAGAGACGCTCCTCCTCCTTTAGATCTTCGGGTTCCTCCTTTTGGAACTTCGTGGTGGCAACAGTGGCGTTGGTCTCCACATCGATAATCTGCTTCTCTTTTTCATTTCCCTTGTCAGGTTTTGACTTAGATTCATAATAGCATCTGATTCTAAAGCCTTCAGCTTGGGCACTAGTGACTTCTTGTCCCAACACTCACTTATGTTGTGAGTGGAGCTCTTATGGAAGTCACAAAACTTTCTCGTGGCCTTGTTCGGCTTCGTGGTGTTGTTCTTTGCTTGTGGATTTGGTGGGATGTCCTGGGCCACCCCGCCTTGGATTTCTCCTTTGTTCTGTGGTTTGGGGGAACCTTTCCCTTGCTTTCAGTTCATAGATCCAAAGTATCTCTTCTTTTGTTTAAACTTCTTCTTGATCTTGATGGTGTATCACTATGTTGGGGCGAGAAACGAGATGTCCAAGAACTCCATCTCATCCTAGATGTACCTGTGTAGGAAACAATGGTACTTGAGTACCAAATGTTTCTCAGAATCCTTGATACCCAAGTTTGTGTGAAGGGTATGAAAAACATTGGTAAAATCTGGCACATCTTGGTCCCTTCCGTCCCACATCATTGTCCAATTTATGTATTTATCCTCATAGCTCCCGCCAGGGTAGTACTACTCCTTGATGGCATCCTGGAATGAGTTCCAAGTGGGTGCAGCTGAAAACATTGAGGTTGTACTTTCATCCTTCTGCTCACAGTAGGTTTCCCACCAATCATCGACATGGGGGGCGAATTTGAGAAGAGAAAAGGTAATATTTTCTCGGGTGGAAAAATCATGAACATAAAAATATCCTTCTAGCAGATTTAACCATTTATGTACTATGTTTGCATATATTTGGCCCTCAAATATGGTAATGTCAAAGTTTAATTATACCTTAAAAGGAGTGGAGCCTCTAGAGTGGCTGCTAGATGTGGATGCACTGCCAGTGGGAAACCGTTGAAGGATCTAGGCAAAGTTATCTATCATCACGCTCCTCTGTTTCTCGAGGGCCTCCTTAAGTAATATTTTGATAGGATCTCTTGCACTCTCATCTTTATTTTCTTCCCCCATGGGCAGGCGTTGGATTTTGCAAGGCTGATCTTGCAAAGGTTTAACCAAATCGAGCCCTAACTCCTTATATCTCGACCTTGTTGGGGACATGCAAAGAAAAACAGATAAAAACTAGACTGCTCTGATACCACTAATCCAAATTTAAACAGGAACGCAAAAAATTATTGATATAACGATAAATACAAATATGCAGTAGAAATAACACTTCATTTCATTAATATCAAATACGGAAATATGCTTACAAACAGAAATAATACTAGCTCAGGTGATGGTAGCTTACCTCTGAGAAGCGATGTGGTGGATACATGCCTATGAATTGTCTTACAATGAGGCTCAAAGGCCTATTTATTATTGAGAGACATTGGAAAACCCTAAACATCCAAAAACCTAACTCTAGGAGGTGAAGCGCCAAACTATGGGCCTCGTTTGGGTAAATTGGTACACCAACTTCCCGGGGTGGTAACTTTGGAATACAATCTCCATTTGATGTGCACAATACTTTGTTAGAAATATCTATCTGAGGACTAAAACTTTTGAATGATCAACTTTGAACCAAGACCCATTTTTGTTCAAATTTTCCCAAAAAAATTGTTTAGGGCCTCAAAATGGCTCTAGAAATTTAGGACCCGAAAAACTACCAAAAATAGTAAATTGTGCTACAAATAAGGAAACTGAAAAAATGAAAGAAAAAATGGTGGGGCTCCAAGTGGAATAGGCATGTTGCCACCAATATCCACCTGGATCATTGTATAAATAAATGGATTTTATGTCATAAGGAACAACTACATCTCAAAACAAGTGTGGCAAAATATGATATAGCATATGCCTCCTAATGTATGAGGTTTGAAGGGTATCAAATGGTCAAAACATGTTATGCATAACTAGGAGAGTGTTTTCAAGCCCAAGATAAGTTCACTAAATGTTGAACTAGACAGTACCTATGAAAGAAGCTAGTGCAAGACAACTCATCTCTTGAATTGGGCATATCCATGCTCAAAGAAGGAAAAACATGGCCGCCAAATCAAGTATGATGTGAATCCATGAACCTGCATATATATTAAATGACAATCATGGAAAATAAAAATATATGGTGGATCCATGTCAAATATATCATATTCATGAAAAATACATGGTGGAGTTATGTCTCAATATACAAAGTCAGAGGATATCAGGGGCAAGTGAAGTTAACAATTAATCCCCCTCTAAAGTACCAAAGTTATGTGGATAAGAGATGTATTGTCCAAAAAATTGGGTGCTAACATATAATGTGCTACTAAAGCAAGAAGAAACATATCAGAATGGATGTTGTTAACATCAACTACTGAAGTTATTAAATGAACAAGGATGTTGACACAACTTTAGGTATTCAAAGTTGATCGCTCAAGGTATAGATCTAAACCATGTGAATGGAGGTGAAGTTAAAAATTGGAGAAATCAATTGATTTTTGTTCATTGATGTATATTGTTAAAAAATGTGAGACACCCCATTGATAATGATAATGGGCATTAAGGTACATAGTACATTATAACAAGTGTGAATAGATGTGTTGAATTGAAATACTTGCAAGAATATATTAATCAATGGACATTGGTGTATTCTCATTGTTAATAGTGAGGAAACCTACCATTTATGATTGTGAAACCCAATATAATAAATGATATTGTATACTTTTTTCCTACATAAAATGAGTTAGAATAGATGGGAAAAGATCTAATGGAATGATGACATTGAGGCATCCCCCATAAACGAACATGAGTGTAACTAGAAGGAAAATGATTTGGAAGGACTTAGATGAAGAAATTGAATAGATCACCAATGAGTACATCTCTTGCATGCACCAGATGAAATAACACATGGAGGAGACCCTCTGAATAACAACCAATAATGAAAGCTACTGAAAGAGATGATGAATTCCACTAATGAGGAAAATGGAACCCAAGGTACTACATGATTCCTAATGTGTGATAATGTAAGCTGAAATCTAACACAAGTGATATCACTCAGTTAATGACTAATGATGATAATCAATACTTAGAAAAAGGTCACCTATCAATGCTGGACATATGACTAGGGTGCTATTCTAGGTCTATTCTTGGAGAAATTTTTCAATTGATAAGATTAGACATGTCAATAAAAATTCAATGGGGACCGTTCATCCTAGCAAATATATATGACTAAGATACTGTGGATACTAAAATTGACATGAAAGCTTGGATTGGTTAACACAATGAGGTAAGAGAAACTCCAAAATGGCTGACATTGGTTGAATTTCCTTGAATATAAGCATGTCACAATGGTGACTTTGAAACCAGAGAATCAAGAATGAACAATGATGTAATTCTGTGACATAGGAGGCATCAACATACTCTCCACATGATTGGAAGAGTAGATAAGGTTTGAATTCTAAAGGCCATACTAAAAACAAACATGAAGAGGATAAGGCTCATAACTTAGTGCTTTGTTAAAGGGAGACAAAATTAACACCACTACCAAACATTTTCAAAGAAAATCCTCACCCAATCCCTCTTTTTTAATATTCAATTTTTTTTCACAATTCAAACTAATGAATTACTAAGAAAATAAGAAACATGTAAAGCAAGAATTTTTTTTCGTTTTCAAAATCTATAAAGGTCAATTATGAAAAAACAAAATGCAACAACATGCAAGACCAACAACTTGGTTCCAAAAATAAAAGGAGATGATAACCAATAACTAAAATATCCTCAAAAAAAGGACCAAAGGTTTAGATGACTATAACAAAAATCCAACACCAACAATAATCTAAGTAACAAACCTTTATAAGGGATGAAACCCTATGGACTCGTGGGAGCCAAACCCTAGGTTGAAATAGTGGTTTCTTGTATTAATGAGAAAGGAAAACCAAAAAATATTCTCTTATATTATTAGCAAACAACTCTAACAAGCAAGTAAGAAGTCATAGAAGACTCGGCCACTTCCTAAAAATCTTTGGACAAATCAGAGGGTTGAAGACTATTTGACTCCTAGGAGGTATACAAAATTGTTATTGTTGGAAATACTGTGAGGGGTGTGTACTAATATTTCCCTAATTTTACATAATTGATGAGTTTAACCCTTAAATTATTTTCAAAATTTAGAGCATGAGATCATAACATAAAAATAACATCACATCAAATATCAATACACAAAAAATTGTCTCCAATAAGTGTTTTGCATTATGTATGGTTTATGTACACATTCACCCAACTTACTGGAAGGAAGTATAAAAATCCCCAAGTTTGAAGCTGTTCACAGATAAAGTATGTAGGAGTCATTAGCCTTCATTAAAATCAACTAATACACCCATTTTTATCATAACCTCCAACTATCCACTGTTCCATAACCACTATCCACTATTCCATTCTTCATTCGTTGCCTTTGTTGCTGCTACCTCTCCCATTGCTACCACTCTCACTTCTTTTGTAAGAATATATTATCCTTTCTTCCCCGGACATTGATGTTGAACCCAACTACTGCCACATCTCTCGTCATTGTTGTTATCATATTAAATCCTAGTTGAACACACACCTCTTCCAAGTACTACATCAAACCCTTGCATACATTGACACTGATGTAATTCCACTGCCACCTATGTAATGGTACACTACCTTCCTAGGGGGAAAAATGGTACACTACCCATCTATCAAAGTTGATCTCATCATACACATGTCTCAACATACAACTTGACAATACTCCTTCAAGCCAAACCCTGTTTGGATTGTTCACCATCAAAACTTGGTCAACAATGTCACTGTTAGCACGATCATCGTCATGAAGACCTGGGTCACATATCAAGGGAGATTTCATATATAAACTGTAAATATATAGAGACTATCATGCATAAGTCACTACCAAGTCATCATATCACAATTATTCTCATTCATGCCTCACTTTTGGCTCAATCACATTCACATAAAATAAATATTCCTCAAGTCACTTTTATATTGTCATATTAAGTTCAAAGCAAGTGAAGCGCATGTGAGTTGTGAAAAACAAGTATGGGTTCCAAAATGATCCAAGGACCTCCTCTTGGGTGTTGTTGCAATGCAAGCAAGTGCCCTTCTCTCCCACTCAAATATTGACCATATGATATATGTGTTCCATATTTTAGCCCCAAATATAGAAAATAATTGATCAATATGTGAATGTTAAGCACAACGTGCAACAATGTACACTACGACACACCAATTTGAGGTTTTTCCTCTCATAGAGGCATAATATCCCTTTCAACAACGGTCCCTATAAATATTAGTCTCTTATCTAGTCTGAATGATAAATTAGATTGAGCATGGTTGTTTGGAATATCATTGAATACTTGCAATGAAGTTATAGTCTCCCATGGATCCCAAACCTTGAGTATTTCATTAGTGCTTTCGGTTAGAAGAATAATTCCATGAGTTGAAAACTAGAGACTTGTGATATTATCTTCATGTCCTTTGGAAACATATAAATATTCTTTTCTTCCCCATCCTAGTTTAAAAGTACACACCTATATCGACCCATCACCAACACCACCTAAGATGCATTTCACATCACAACCTTGTGGACAAGGAGTCATAGGTATTGTTCCAAGCTTTACAAGTTCGGGTTTAGTGAATTGTTTCTAAGTAGTAAATTTATTTACATCCCAAATATGAAGGGAACCATCCTTTAATGATGTTGACTTTATTATCTTCTTAGGGTTTCATTCTCCACATGAAATAACCCACATTAGAGTTGCATAATGTTATTTTGGCTCCTTGGCCTAAAGACATATACTAGTAATTGTGGTCATTCAAGTGAGTGCTCAAATAAAAAATTCACTCACAACCATATATGTTTATTAGTCTTTGATCAAGTTAATAGGCATATCACATATACATTTCTTTGCATAAAACTGACAAGCTTACTCTACCCCAGGTACTAAGCTTTATCTCAATACAAACTCGACCATCAAAATGCCATTAAGGAACAAAATGATTCATCATTTTGGAACTATATGATCATAATCCTCGTCATGAGAATATCACATTAATTTGTGTTAAAAAAACTTATACCTTTTTCATTGATCTATGTAAAACAATTGTTCGATCCTAAGAATGCATCTTGTGGTAAGAGCTTGATTAACTCACTAATACCACCCAAATCTAGTATTTTAGCAAAACTCCATACCCTGATTGTGTATTCACATAACTATAGGAATGTGTTAATTATCACACTAATATTTCAAGAGATGTAGGATTGTCACATATTTACTTGATTAAAGATAAATGGCTCTAGTGTAGATGGCTTTGCTTCCTTTTCTTGGTTTTTTCTATTTTCTAGTTGCATTGTGATTGGGTATAATCAATGGAGGAAAATTTATTAGTAAGGGAGGTCAAGCCTGCTACCATAAATTTCACTGATGTGACTAAAGGAATCATGGTTTGGTGAGCCAGAATGCAAGCTTGCTTCCTCAATTTGCAATTATAGTGTGACTTAGTCTACCATTAAGCATTTTTAAATTAACTTCTTCATAATTGAGTCATATATTTCTTCCATAATATGTGATAAGTAAAATATCACTTCTTTGGTATGAAATGATGTGCCCACAACCTATCCAATATGTGATTTAGTCATCACTTGTGCCCCTTCTTTGAGTGTAGTCACATCTCAGGATTTATAGTATATAATTGTGTGTATTAGCTTTTGGATTTGCAATTGAGTCATATCTTTTCTAGATAATATGTGATTGAGTCACATGTAACTTCTCCTCCATCTATCCAAGTATCTTTGTATTTGACTATTATCACTAGGCCGAAATCAAAACTGAAATATCCATTCCTTTCAATTAACACCTTGAATCTTCAAAGATACTTCTTCTCTGTTGATAAAAAGTGAACTAAGTAAATGGTTGTTGGAGTAACTAGCCAAGAACAGGAATCCTTTGCAAAATATCAAAAAAGTGGGCCAAAAACCACTAAAAAATAAATAAATCCATAAACATATGTTATCATGTTAATAGAAGGTGATCCTGTTAGGGCCTAAATCTAACTTAGGCTGAGAAAGGCAGAATCTAGGGTAACATCAAACCACGCTTAACCTAGTAGCTATCCCTACCAGGTCAAGAGAGGGCTCTCTCCTTGTCAATCTCAGGAAAATATAGTAATAGAGGCTTTGAGATGACTGATGTAAAGACTAATTTTAGGCTAGGTATGTTCTCATAGGATTTTGATTGAATTTGATGATGTTTTGTTGGGTCAAATGTGAAAGGAAGATTTGGATTCGAGGAATGGACTCAGTTTTGCAGAGGTTTCTATGGGGCAAGGTAGGAAAATGGTCTAGTACTTTAAATTGAATGAGATGGAAAGTATTAGGACTAGTGAGGAGTTGGAGAGGGCATGAGAGTCTCAGGGATCCTCTTCAAATAGTAGAAAACATAAATAACCAAACAAACCCTAGGTAGAGCACTGCAATTTCAATGATTTCTACCTTTATCCTTGATTCATTTAGTTCAGTTGAAAAAGAGAGAAAATGGCACGCATAAACACATGAAAAACTTGAATTACAGAAGCAGGCACCATACCAAATCAATATTCCACAAGAATCCCACAAAAAGCTGCAAACCCTGGTCTATTCCTTTGCCAAACTACAAAGATGAATGTACAATGTTGTTCAAAGCTTTCACAAAAGTCCAACCTTGACAAATGGCTGAAAAAGTACTAGATATAGACAAAAAAAAACTCATGCTAGGATTTATGGGTCGAGTTCATTAGTTTAGGATTTTTTCCAACAAGATCTAAACTAAGAACTGAAAAGTAGGCAGTGGAACAGCTTGCCTCTAAAATATAGGAAACTAATTCATTCAGCTCAAAACTACCTTTTCATGATGTATCTACCTCCATGACTGAAATTTTAGCATATTTACATCAAAGTCCGCCAAGTTACATCCATTTACATCATGAGTTTGACTATGAGAGAGAGAAAAGTCAAACTGAGAAGAAACTAGGTGAAAAACAAAGTTTTTGGGCAAAAAAGTCAATTTTCCATCCTGTGCGTCGTGCCTTTATCCCTGTGCATAGCATCTATTTGCATCTAATTTGGGAGGCCTTACCGTGCACCAAATTTTCTTCAAGTGGGCTTGTTAGAAATTCTTATCTGTCTACCTTATAGAAAAGGTGGAATTTCTGAATTTGGAGTCCATTTGCCCCTCCAAAAGTGAGTTCTCCAAACACTACTTGTGTGGCCAAAAAGCGGCAGAAAGGGCACTTTTGAGGTGTTTTTGACCCTTTTGGAAGCTCAAAACTTGACAAAATTTCTTAGCCATTTGTGGGAATTCATATTTTTGCCTAAGGAATCCAAAAATGTTGAGTTTCACTCCAAAGGAGGTCCCTAGAAAAAGCACGCACTAGGTGGCGTGGCGCATCAGGCAGAAAAACCTGTGTTTCGCTCCAAAAATTCAAAGTTGACAAAAAGTATCCCAAATTTCTTGAAATTTGGGCTGAGTGTCCTACATCAAGTGCTATGTTAGGCTAAAGAAGCCTTAGCCAAAATCTTGAGCTTGTCTTGCTCTTTCCTCTTCCTCAAAGCTTTCCTCAACTTTGCCTTCAAAATCCTAATTCTTGCTTTGCAAACTTTGTTTCTCGCCAAATAGTGATAGGCCATGTGCCTCAACATCTTTTTCTCTTTGTTGGCCTTCTGCTACATCTTTACCAAGTGCATGTTTACCCTCTCAAGCCAAGATTCACGATCAACATCAATTTCTTGTTCAAGTGGTGTCAACTTAACATTCCTCCTCTTGGCAGCTTGACGGTTTTCTCTTATGTTTTGGAGCTCCATGATGGTTTGCTCATCCTCTAGATGTTTGTTTCTCTACTCAAGGTAGTTGATTATCCACTTGGCTCTTTCTAGGTTTAGAGATAAGTCATGAATGTCAGCTTGCTGTTCCTAAATGATATCCTTGAGCTTTGAGCTTTCAGAGCCCAAATCGGTGTCATCATCTTGAATGAGAATGAAATCTCTCTCTTGACCTTCTGAAGGCCCCTCATCACGCAATGGCTACTTACCCTTCTCCTGTACCTACTTTTCTATTGAAGGAAATGAGACTCCTTCCACCTCGGGTGGAGATAGTACTCGTTTTGCTACTGCAAATAATCTCCTTATGCCCTTTTGATAAGTGACAAACACTGGCACACTAATGGTTTGAGTCTCATGCATATCTTTCTAATGTGAAGGCTCTCCTACCTCATTAAAAACTGATGAGGGCACTTGAAGACCTGTAAAGACCTCATGAGAAATGAAATCATCCCATGAAACATTCAGCAAGCTCAGCTGATGCAACACCACAATCTTGATCAATGCAAAGTGATAGATGTTGTTATACTGCTGATGAGGAGGTTTCCTTTGCACCAATGTGGTCATTTTCTCAATATTTCGGCACATTAAATAGGGGAGGTTGATCATATTCACCCTAGTAAAATGCATCAATAATCGGATGTGGTAGGCATACAGGTGAGAAAATCTACCTTAACAGCTGAAATATTTAATTATGAGCTTCATCAATGGAGCATATGTGTCCTAAAGATACCTGAAAGGGAAAAATCTACTAATCTGCCTCTGAAACCCACCTTGATATAAGGCTCATAATGATCTTTCTCAACCAGTTTTCCTTTGTTCCATTGCTCTCCCACATTCAGATTACCTGTTGCTTAAGCTATATATACCGGTGTCAAAGTGAATGCCACACCTGCCAAATTGACCTGACCATTGTGAAGATGGAGGAAAAACAATCTAGCTAGATCATGATGGTATTTGACTCTTTCCACCATCTCAAAAAATTGATAGCAAGACTCATGTTTGAAGCATGCTACAGCAATTAGGCAAGCCAACAACTCAGTAAGTGTAATGGGCTTCTCCCGGATATGTTTTCCACCCTTGTGAGGTCTCCTTGGTGCATGAATTTATTTGGAGGAGTCACTTACTGTTTCCTCATTTATGTCATAAGATGAATTTGACTCCAAGTTTGCCATTTTTTGATGTTTCTTAGATGAGTATGAAGAGATTTTATAAAGACAATAGGTATTTAGGTATTTGCTGCTAAATAACATGGATTTGATATGATAGGGAATGTGAATGAGGGGTTGGGATGATGCTTGTAGGGTTTCTGGGAATGACAGGGTTTGGGGAATGATATTTAGGGATTAAGGATGTTAATTAGGGTTTGGGAGAAGTAAGCTTAGGGATTATGGTTTTCAGTTTTTGGGATAGGGGAAATATGTAGGTGTAAGTGAAAGAGGGAAGGAGAAAAGAGGTGAATGAAATTGTAGTGAGGGAATGTGAAAATGGTAGGATGGGAATTTAACAACAAAAATTGTAACTTTGCAAACCCTAGGTAGATTTCTTAATACAACTATGCAAGGAATAGGGTTTTGTTTTTAACCTATTGAAACACCATGGAAACTGATGAAAACCCTTGCAATGGCAATATGGAGATGTTAGCTTACTTGTGGAATGAAGAATTTGCAAGTTTGAAGCTTGGAAGAGGCAATTTGAATGAGTTTGGGCTTTGGAGGCAAGTGTACCACACCCACTAATAGGTGTATTGCGCCAATTACAATTTCCATGTAAAACCTGCGCTATATGCGCCGCGCTGGCTGAGTGCACCACATCTCGAAATTTTTAGGGTTTGGCGCAAATTCACTCCTTCAGCTCAAAAACGACTTGACTTTTGTTCTCTTTCAATATTTGGACACAAATGAACTTCTTCAACATGACAAAGACTTTATATACAAAGGATTTTAATTTTCCACTTATAAAAACCCACTTTGTAATGTTTGCCTTTCACTTAAAATTTAAAACTCTGTTTTGGCATTTTGACTGTTTTTTTTTGCCTTTGATGGACTAAATGCTTTGACTTCTTGACTCTTTTGTAGGGGCTAGAATGCAGGAGCTTGGTAAAATGATCAGGACTGCATCTTGTAATGATTACATATAGGAAAAATGAAATTACATAAAATTTTGTACATAAAACATAAAAAAAAAAACTCTGTTTTAAAATCAATCATTGAGCATGTGATCATTGAAATTTTTGTTGCTGAGACTTTATTTGACCTCCTCATGTGCCTGCTGACCATTATTGAGCTTTTACAAGACCTTGAGGACAAACCCTAAACCTAATGAGACCTAAAACCCTAAAAATGAGTATAAATGACTTGAAAATGGGCCAGCGGGTAAATATCATGAGGGAAAAATTTATAAAATGCCACTGCCATCAGATGATCCATGATCCTAATGGAATGCATATGACTAGATGAGACACATAACACGCAATGCAACAAGAGTATTTTGATCACTAATAGAGGGATGAAGATACCGACACTAACATTGGCTCCAATGGGGATGGTAGCTCCTTGGAGGTGCCAAGAACTATAGATCTTTGGAAAGGAGACAGTGCCTTCGTCCATTGGGCTATGGATTCAATAACTTCGGCAGACCAAAACCAATATCTTAACTCAAAACCAACTGAATTTCAGGACTAAAATCTGACTCAAAACTGACTCAATTTCAAGACTGAAATGCAACTGAAAATCGACTCAAAACTGACGCAAATAATTGACACCAAAACTGAAATCATACCTTCAGTTTTATAGCCTTCACTTCGGGCCCCAAACTGAATGAATGATGATAGTACACACTTGCAATGAAGAAAATAAAATGGTATGTACAGTGATACATATGACAGAAAAAACATTTTAGAGATAGTACCATTTGAGTAGCCGACCATTAACTAGCCCACTTGGACAATCTTCTCCATTCATTTCTTTCAGCAGGAAAGCATTTTGGCCTCGATATGCAGCAACTTTGAATGGGCCTTTCCACACATTCTCGAACTTGCCATGATTACCTTTGTCTTTGTTTCGAGCATCCCATTTCAACACTATGTCTTCAATTTGAAATTTGTCTGCCTTTGCCTTTTGATCATATATTTTCTTGATTCTTTCTTGTAGCTTGAAGGTATTCTAAAAAACCTCCTCTCTAGTCTATTGTAAATGGATCATTTGATTGATTCTTCGCTGCAAATGATCTTCCTCGCTGCCATCTTCTTACAGAAGTTTAACAATCGGGATTGCGAGAGAGGTCGGGAACACCATGTTAATACCATACACAATCTCGAAAGGGGACATGCCAATTGACTTTTTCTGACTTACTCTATCTACCCAAAGTGCATTAACAAGCTTTTTGTGCCAACTCTTCTTGTTCATTTCCAACAACTTTTTGATAATATTGACTAATGATTTATTTTAGGATTCCGCCAATCCATTACCTTATGGATAGTATGTAGTTGAGTTCCCCAAGGTAATTTGATATTTATTACAAAAATCAATCTTTCTTTTAGATTTTAAAGCTACTACATTATCTGTAATCAGCTAGTTAGGACAGCCAAAACATGACAAAATATTGTTTTCAAGACACTGAATGATTACCAAATCAGTGGCCTACCTAGTGGGAATCACCTCAATCCATTTAGTGAAATAGTTTGTCACTGTGAGGATCCACTTGTGTTGTGCTGAAGAAGTAGGATGGATCTCACCAATGAACTCTAAACCCCACTGCTGAAATGGGGCACTTACTTCAATCGGCTTGAGTGGTAAAGGCTGTAATTTTCTCCTACCTTGAAAAATATGACATTCGTGGTAGCTTGTAACAATTTTCTACACAACAAGAAAGAGGGCTGGCCAATAGTATCCCACTGGCAAAATTTTATTAGCTGTTGTCTTCCAAAATAGATGAACTCCACAATCTCCCTTGTGAAAATCATCCATGACCTATTTTGCTTCTTCTTTAACCAAAAAATTGAGCAAGACACCATTGAGATCTTTCCAATAGAGTTTATTATTCATTATACAAAACTTAGTAGCCTTTAATTTCAAGGTCCTACTTTTGTTCTTAGCCATTCTAGGTGGGGATGAAAAATGTTGGAGCACACAAACAATATTCGAATACTAAGGAGAAAGAAGAAACATTTCTAATACCTGAACAAGCAAACTTTCTTCATCTTCTTTGGACATAGCAGCAATGAGATTAATGTCCAAGGCATGCAAATTAGACTCCACCATTAGTTTGGCTAACCCCTGTCCTTTAATGAGCTTTGTTGGTTTGATATCCATGTCATATTCTAACAAAGTTGTGATCCATTTTCCTCGTCTCCCTTCCGGATTTGTTTGCATTAAGACATCTTTAATGACATCGTTAGGGACATAAGCAAGGATGTGAGAATGCAAAATATCGACTTGAAAATATTTCAATCCCTTTACCAAAGCAAGAGCTTTCTTCTCATTAATATTGTACTTTAAAGCTACATCCCTTATGGTTCTGTTGAAAAAAGCAATTGGTTTCTCAAGCTGGTCTCTTTTCTGCATTAAGATTGCTACCATAGTATGATCTGAAGCAAATGAAGACAAAATGAAATCTTGGGAATAATCTGGGCTGATCAAAATGGGAGCTGAATAAAGGCAGAACTTTACCAAATTGAAAGATTTGATGGCTTCCTTAGTCCACTTTACTACACTATCTTTCTTTAACATGTTTGTGATTTCCCTCAAATGTTCTGCAAAATTTGGCACAAAACGATGTAAGAAATTCATCTTACCATTGAATTCTTGGATCTCCCTTTTATTTTGTGGAAAATCAATCTTTTAAATGGCTTCCACTCGAGTTGGATTGATGTGGACGCCCTCCATGGATATGATATGACCAAGAATCTTGCCTTCATCCATGGCAAACAAACTCTTCTATGGATTGAGAGATATGCCATACTTTCTACACCGCTGAAATACAATCTTTAAATGATAAAGGTGATCTTCATCTGAATTAGAAAAAAACTATCAAATCATCAATATAAACAACTAAAAAACACATCTTTTTCATTTCCAAATGTGATATCTATAACTTGCTAAAAGGTCGTGTCAGAGTCGGTCTGGTCAATCCTCCATCAGAGATAAAAGCTCTGTATGCATTTCATGTTTAGGTGTCCCGCTCCATTCTCCCAGTTGCATTTCGCTAGGGGCATGCCATAATCTGATAGAGAAGGTCATGATAGTCATGCCCCCTCATGTCTGGCTCCTGCTGGCTCAGATCTTTTGTCAATAATCATCAAAGTCCATGACAGTCAAGGTCCGGTCCTTTAAAGGACAAAGGTCATGTCTTGGTCTACGTCCAGGAATTCATCAATTTGGTCTTTGAACATGTCCAGTAAAGCCATGTAGGCCAGAGTGAGGCCCTTACATAGTTATGGTTCAGAGAGCTTCATCATCATGCAGATAGACTTCGACTCTTCTTCAAAACTCTGTTTTGAAGAAAAGTCAAACAGTGTCATCTATGACAAAATTTTCAAAAAAGTCGCCAGTTGATTTTTTCAGATGCAGTCATGGTCTCCATGGCCAAATGTCCTGTCATACAATCCCTACAAAGTGTGCCAAAAATTTCATCATTTGAGCTAAAATTTCAAAGGGAAAGTGAAAATCGGTGTGTTTTAAAGTCAGTGAAAAAAAAGTGCAAAACATAACATTAGAAAAATGGGTTTTTGAAGAGGCAAAAATTAAACCCATCTCTTCCAAGGCTATATATACAAATTTTTGTCAAAACCAAAGGCATTGTGCTATTACAAGCCTTGGAGAAGCATTGTAAAGGCATGAGTGTGCATTGGTGAGCATTTGAGTGAGTTGGAGGTGGCTTTAGAGGGCATGACGCATATACCCAGGAGCGTGGCGCACACAGAGGGCGCGGTGCACACGCAACCTGCCCATAGTGCAATTTCTCTAAGGGCACGGTGCATACCCAGGGCATGACGCACTAGGCTTTGCGCACGGCGCATATAGACAAGGGCCAAAACAAGTTCCCAAACACTCCCAAATTTTGGTGAAGCCTATCAAATTGAGAGAGGCTCTTTAAAATCACTTGCTCATCAAATTTTGTCAATGATAGGGTTTTTATAGAGATGTTTCAATGCCACCAAAATGTATAAAATTGACCATAAGAAATCACCAAGAAATTGATGGCTAGGGCTATTAAAATGTCTTGTTAGTGTCAAGGTTTCACTCCACTCACCTTTTCCCCTCACCTATCATTTTTCCCATCCTCCCTCTCTCATTTTTCCTAAAATCCCTGCCCTAAACTACTACCAAACCCTCTCCCCTATCCCTCCACTATTTGGTCAACACAAAACCCCAAACACTACCCCATCAAAATACCCAAACTCCTCCCATATCCCTAACAAATTTCTCCCTATAACCCCTATCCCCATTTCATCACTCCCTTCCTAACACTCCCTATTTCATTGTTCCCCTTGGTAACAGATACTACAAAGGCACCCAACCTCACACCATCATCAAAAGGGAAGCCTAATCATAGTCCACATTGCAGTCATGACATCACAACATTCGTCTGAGTATGAGATGGAGACACAGAGTGACTCATCCTCAAAAGAGTAGGCTCCCAGGAGACACCACAAGAGTGGCAAACATGTCAGGGATAAACCCACTACCATCATCGAGTTACAAGCACGCCCTCTTGCCATGTCATGCTTCCAACACCTATCATGTTTTGAATTTTGTCGAAGGGTGGCAAATGTTAGAGTTCATCATGAGTTGGCCCATTTATTTGTGCTTCATCTACATGGAGGTCAGTCTATCTTGGGTGGGGTCACTTTCACATTGACACCTAAAGCTATATCAGTGGTAACAGGTATACCAAATGTTGGAGAATAGTGGCATAAGAAGAAGAAGGTGGATAGGCAACACTATGAGCCTTACATCAAAGCTAGATTCTTGAATGACCTCACAAGAGTCTTTCCCTTCAGATACTTGAAAGATGAGTATGCTCCACTCATGAGATTGATCATGAAATACTTCAGCCATGAGGGGAGGTTCTCTTGACTGTATGCCTCTCACATCCAGTTGCTCATGCACTTCACTAGGGTGAGGATGATGAACCTCCTATTTTTCATATGCAGGAACATAGAGAGGATGAACACCTTCACACTGCATAAGACCCCGCAGCAGCAGCTTAACAGTGTGTTTCACTTTGCTCTTATCCGGATTTTGGTAGATCACCAGTTGGGATTGCAGGGCATTGCTTGGGAGGACTTCATTTCCCGTGATTTCTTATACACATCATAGGTACTATCAGAGCCAGAGCAGGAGTTGGGTGGTCCTTCTCATCAACATGAGAACCATGAGACCACTACCATGCCAATTTTTGTTACATATCAGAGGCGGTAGGCACTTGTTTACAACAGCAAAGCGAGTGTTATCTCCCCCAAGGTGGAAGGGACCTTGCTTCCGGCATCGACTACATAGGTACTAGATAAGGGCAAGAAGCCCGTGCATGATGAGGGGCCATCAGGTGTGCAGGAGACCGATATCATCCTCATTTAGGATGATGAGGCAGAGGCTGAAAATGCAAAACTTAGGATGACCATTTAGGAGCAAGACTCAAAGATCCAAGACTTGATACTCAATATGGAGAGGGCCAGATGGGTCATCAAGTATCTGGAGTAGAGGAACAAACAACTTGAGGACCAGCAGGCGATCATGGAGCTGCAAAGCATCCGTGAAAAGCGATAAGCTGCCCAGCAGAGGAGGATCGAGCTCTGTACCTTGGAGCAAGAGATCAAAAACGACCGTGAGTCTTGGTTAGAGTGGGTCAATCTACACTTGGAGAGACTACTAGAGAAGGCCAATAGCAACAAAACCATATTGAGGAGGATGGCTTGTCATTACAGGGCACGGAACATGAGCGCAAAGGCCCGAATAAGGAGCTTGAAGGCCAAACTGAGCAGAGCAACAAAAGAGGCAAAAGAGCAAGATCGGCTTTGAATCTTGGTTGAATCTTTTGTTTCCCCACATAGTGCCTCTTAGAGAACCTCCAGCCCAAATTTCAAGAAATTTGGGACAGTTTTGGTCGCATGGAAATTTTTTGGCACAAACATAGGTTTTTTCTCTATATGGGCCGCGCCATTGGTGCAACGCGTAGGATTGGGAGCTCCAAATTAGAAATGGTTTGCATTTTTTGATTCAGCATGCAAAATCATGACTATTGGCATTTGGGCAAGAAATTTGGGCTTGATGTGAGTCTCCAGGAGGTCAAAAACACCCAAAAAATGGCCTCACTGCCCCTCTTTTGACACACAGGAAGCAGTCTTGGGAGAATGAAGATTTGGAGGGGCAAATGAGCTCCAAATTAAAAAATTCCACTTGGCCACATTTTTGACTCCTCCAAGTGCCTCAAAACCGACCTCAAAGTGGCGAGACTTATATAGAAAAGGGTGTGGCACATATAGGAAAAAAGGCCCAAAATGCCTCTGTTTCGCAAAATTTCGCTTCTCGACTTTTCATAAGTGGGCCTCCTCATCTACACTTCATTTTTTCAGCACCTAAGGTGGTTTTAAAAGTATTTTCACTCTAGATGGGTAGTTATCCAAGTGGCAAAGGAAGGAAAAGGACCACCCAAGCCATTTGTCATGTTTGTGGCGCTGCACCTGTAGCTGATGTTTGGCTCTCCACCTTCATTTTGTGATGATTTGAGTAACTCCCCAACCCTTGGGAATTCTATCTCTTCATGGCACATTCTATATATTGTATGCAAAGTATTTGCAAAGGGTTCGTTGGCTTGTAACTTCTGGGAGACTATGGGAAAGAAACTCTATTTCTTCATTGTATATTTTTTACAGAGGATTAATGAAAGGCAGTGGCTCCATTTCATGAGATTCATGTGGTTGTGAGTGTAGCAAATGTGTCTCTTATGTTTCATATGTATCTTTTTATGTTTCATAGTTCATTTCATATTCATTTCCAGTGAATTTTTCTTAGTTAGCTACGGTAGAATTCAATTTTATTGCTCTGCCTGTGGGAAAATTTCATGTTCAGTGTTCATTCTTCTGTTGAAAAGGATTCATGTTGTCCATGCCCTTTTTACCCTCTTAATCAATCTCTCCATTCCGCACTATCTTAAACTAAATTGCTAGGCTTTCTGCCTATCTTGCCTCATGAAGTAATCAGTGCCTTTGTATTAAGTTCTCTATTCATTGAGGTCCATTGGTCCCATATCATCCCAGAAACAAGGTCATTCATAAAAATTACTTCTTGTGTTCATATTCACTTACTAGCCTAAGATAAATAGTTCACTGTAAGTCATCTCAAGCCTTTTCATTTATCTATCCACTGAGTGTGACTCGGAGAGAACCCTCTGTTGTTTTGGTAGGGCTAGCTACCAGACTGAGTGTGGTTTGTGGTTACCCTGAATTTTGCCTTCTTTCAGACTAAGGAGGATTTAGGTGCTAACATAGTGGTGACTTCGCTGGGGACAAATCAATCCCCTTGCTTAATAATTCTAAGCTTTTGGATGACAACTTTAGGATTTGATAGGCTAAGTAAAGTTGGTTGTGTCCTTTGATTTTTCTCAATAGAAGGCTGGCTTCTAGAAGATACACCAGAGCTAATCCAGATCCTGACCCTCCACACATCTACAAAAATCCCAATTTGATTTCAAGAATTCGTCGTCAAGAAAGCTCTATATCACCCGTGCTCAAATCCCATTCATGCCCAGACATTTTTGAGTATATTGAAGAGCTAGGGTTTGATGAGCAGTTTGAATTATCGTTGTTCGAAACCAAGTCTGAAAGAGTGGTTGACTCTACTGTCCACAATCCACAGTTTCTTGTAGACTTGGATATGGAAAGGGCTAACCTATCTATTGATAACTACATAGTAGCTAAGCTTCAAACTCCAATTGCTAGCCCCTTAAAAATTGTGCACACTCCACCAACACCTCCGAGGACAAATCCACCAAGAGTGATGGTTGCTCGTTTTGCACCTCTCGTTTTGCCTCAAGTTTTAGATGATATGCCCGTTGGTTACCAAAGAAAAATCCCATTTTTTGATGGCACTCCTAATGGCATTATTGCTCAACAACATGTGGACAGAATGGCATATTTCTATGAACTGCATGAGATCGATGCGGAGAATGTGGCAATGAGACTTCTTGTAAAAACATTTGCAGGTGAAGTGAGGATATGGTTCAGAGGTTTGCCGGCTGCTCATATCGCTACCTTGGCTGACTTACAAAGACAATTTTTAAACCGCTGGGAAGTGAAAAAGAATCCTCTTCAAATTCTAGTTGAATATGAGCAAATCAAAAGAAACGTTGGTGAGTCGGTCCAAGATTATTGCACTAGATTCAATACAGTTTATAATGAAATTCCAGATAATCTAAGGCCACCTGTGGGACTAGCCATGTTGAAGTTCCCAGATGGTTTTGATGCTGGCATGGCTTATCAATTGAGAGAAAGAGAACCGGCCACAATGAAAGACATGCAAAAGATACTGGTCAGCATTGAAGCAAATCTGCTGACCAAGAGAGCTAGAGCAAAAGCAGAAAAGAAGGTCACTGCAAAGGAAGAATATTCCTCGGTAGATCAACTACTTCAAAAGGTAGAGCAGATGCTAGAAAAAGTGAAACTTGACAAATCGAAGCCACAAGTTAGAAATCCTAACTTTCGTGGCCAACAACAACCACAGTATAGAATATTACAGAGAGATCAACGATCTCAAGAGCCGATTGCACAACAACCAATACAGACACCTTTGCAGCAAAATTTTGTGCATGGACCGGAATTAGATGAAGACAAGACTGTAATAGGTGAAGAAAATCATCTCTTTACTCCTGATGATTTGCCTACTTATCTCACTAAAGAGGAGGAGTATGCAGAGAATTCAGCTGCACATAAAGATGTAGATTTCATTCTAGCAAGCGACACCATCTTGGAGGAGAAATCAGATGAATACTGAAGAGGCTACATGAATGCTTTGTCTGTCCAACAGCAGCGATATTCACTTAGAAACAGATATGTGCCGGTCAAACCCATTCAGAAAAAGAAGGACGTTGAAGCGTCAAAGAATGATCCAGCATTTACGCAAAGGAAAGGAAAGGAGGCGGTTGATTTGGAGAGCAGCAAATCAACATCAGCAGAACCATCACATCAGCAAGTTGCATCGAAAGAAAAGGAGAGGAAAGAAATCCTAGTCAAATAGGTAGAAAATATTCCCTCTTTCAATTTAGAGAACGAGATTTATAAACTAAATATATCCATCCCCTTGACTCAAATATTGAAGAGCAACAGTTATAAAGGACGAGTATCTAAAATGTTGAATCTGGACCCAATGTCCGACATGGTGAATGTTGAAGATGATCAAACTGAAATGATTTTTGGGCCAGCATCAAATGGTGAGTCTCCTGATAGTGATGTGCCACCTTTTTACATCAGTTTAAGGTTGCATGATTTTGTGTTACATAATGCCATGTTCGATTCCGGAGCTTCTCACAATATCATGCCCAAGGAAATCATGGATAAGCTTGGTCTGGACATCACTCGGCAATATCATGATCTCTATTTGTTTGATTCCAACAGAGTAAGATGTATAGGTCTCATCAAAGACTTGGTTGTGAGTTTGGATCAGCTCCCAATAAAGAATGTTTTGATGGATGTTGTGGTAGCAGACATTCCTCCAATGTTTGGCATGCTTCTTTCTAGGTCTTGGGTAGCGAAACTAAAAGGGACACTACAACTAGATTTATCATATGCAACGATTCCAGTATTTGGAAAAATGAGGAAATTGTATCCAGAACAAAAAATGAAGTACATGATCACAAGCAAGGAGAAACCAATAAATCATCCTATTAACTTTGTACATACAGATGTAGAGTCTTTTGTTTTGTATTAAGATAGTTTAAATGATATAGATAGTCAGTTGGTAGAAGCAGATGATATTCTAGAAATAATAGAAAATTTCAAAGAAGTTTTGAAGAAAGAAGAACAAGAACAGCAGAACATCGTTGGGCAATTAGCTGAAAGAAATGGACAACAAGCGGACATGGCACAACAAATAGATTTCCAGCACTTGCAAGAGGAGGAAGAAGGTTTGTGGACCATGGATTTCGATGGAGAAGTGGGAAATGATGGCGTTGGAATTGGAATTTGGGTACGCAGTCCTTTCTCCACCCCAAACAAAGTCCCAAGTAACGTATGGGTATGCTCTTACAAGTTGGCCTTTGAGTGTTCAAATAATGAAGCTGAGTATGAAGCTCTGATTGCTGGCCTAAAGATTCTCAGAAAGCTGAATGCCAAGAGGATTTCAGTATATGGTGACTCCGAATTGGTTATCAAGCAAGTCAGAGGCGAATATCAAGCAAAGCATCCCAGGATGTGGGCCTACCGTAATGTAGTCCTAGACATTTTGAAATTAGTTTCAGAATACACCTTGACATGTGTGCCCCGTATAAAAAATAGTATTGCTAATGCTCTTGCTAAGGCAGCGAGTAGTTTGAAGATCCTAATGAACTCTAGTAACAAATTCAAAATTCATGTCAAGCATCGTCCAACTATTCCAAACAATTAGAGATATTGGCAAGTGTTCCAAGATGATGAGGAGATTGATGATTTTCCGCAAAACAAAGGCAAGTTTAAAGAGACCTCAATTGATGAAGAAAATGAGATGGAAAAGGTAATGGTACAGATGAAATGCAGATCCATGAAATGGACGTGTTGCAGCTAAAGAATAACGTTATTCCCAAAGGCTTGATACCTCTAGAAGAACTCTTTGATCAAGATAATGTAGCCCGCAAGCCAACATTGCAGCCAACAAAGAAGGGTGTGGAAGAGGTCAATATCAGGACAACTGCAAATCCTAAATTGTTAAAATTGTCCAAAGCATTGCCGCCAAAGATCAAGGACAAATATATCAGTTTGATGTCTTCATTTGCAAAATGTGTTTGCTTGGGACTATTCCGACTTAAAGACATATGACACCAATATAATTCAGCACACTATACCCATCAAGCCCAATAAAAAACCATCCAGACAGAAGTTGAGAAGGCTAAATCCAAAGTTACTGCCATCTATTGAAAAGGAGATCAACAGGTTATACAAATCAGGGATCATTATGCCAATCAGATTTTCAGATTGGATCTCTAACTGGGTGCCCGTAAGGAAGAAGACAGATGAGATTCGCTTATGCATTGATTTCAGAAATCTCAATAAAGTTTCATTGAAGGACAACTATCCACTGCCCAAAATGGACCATATACTTCAGCGAGTAGTGGGAGCATCCCGTATGTCACTGCTTGATGGTTATTCCGGATATAACCAAGTTTCTATCCATGAGGATGACTGAGACAAGACAACATTCACCACTCCATGGGGAACCTTTCATTACACAAAAATGCCTTTCGGTTTGAAGAATGCGGGTGCCACATTTCAGCGTGCTATGGACTTTGCTTTTGCAAATGAGAAGGATGTCTTTTTGGTGGTGTATTTGGATGATTTGACAGTGTTTTCTAAATCTGATGAAGAGCACATGTACCATCTTAAAACTATCTTCCTAAAGTGCAGAAAATATGGCTTGTCGCTAAATCCAAAGAAGAGCTTGTTTGCCATGGAAGAAGGCAAACTACTGGGGCTCATTATCTCAAAGGATGGCATCTGTATTGACTCGGCACATGCGCAAGCAATTCAGCAAATAGATCTGCCTCGAAATAAAAAGGAGTTACAATCGTTCAATGGTAAGATGACATTTCTATGCCGCTTTGTACCCAATCTCACTGAGCATCTAAGAGAGATGGCAAACATGCTTAAGAAGGACAACCAAGTGAAATGGATGGAAGAGGCTGTAAAATCTTTCAATTTGGTCGAATTGGCTCTTTCCTCAGCACCAGTTCTAGTCAACCCAGACTACACTCAGGATTTCATATTGTTTTCATTTGCTTCAGAGCATACTATGGCAGCGGTATTATTGCAGAAGAGAGATGATCATGAAAGACCCTCTACATTTTTCAGCAGAGCTATAAGAGACGCAGCTTTAAAGTATAACATCATTGAGAAGCAATCCCTTACACTTGTGAAGGCATTGAAATATTTCCGGATGTATATTCTACATTCTCACATTCTGGCCTATGTTCCTAATGTTGTTGTAAAAGATGTTTTAGTGCAGGCTAGTCTAGAAGGAATAAGAGGCAAGTGGATTGCAGCCTTACTGGAATATGACGTGGAAATAAAGCCGACAAAACTGGTGAAAGGACAGAGATTGGTGAAGCTAATGGCTGAATCAAACTTGCATGCTTTGGACATAAATATGATCGCTACTATGTCCGATGAGAACGATGAAGAATCACCAATTCAGGTATCTGAAATGTTTTCTCTTTCTCCATGGTATATAGATATCATATATGTGCTCAAAAATTTGTCACCTCTGCCAGGCATGACTAGAAACAAAGCGAGAACACTCAAGTTGAAGGCTGCCAAGTTTTGCATTCTCAATTCAGAACTGTATTGGGAAGATCTTGGTGGCATTTTGTTAAATTGTTTGGTGGAAAAGGAAGCAAAGAAAGTCATGGAGGACTGCCACCTAGGAGACTGTGGTGGTCACTTTTTTTGGAAGTCAACAGCAAACAAAATTTTGAGAGCAGGGTACTATTGGCCAACATTGTTTGCTGATGTATATAAGATGGTCAAGCGCTATCATAAGTGTCAGATTTTCGAAGGAAAGTGGAAGTTATAGCCTCTACCACTCAAGCCTATAGAGGTGAGTGCTCCTTTTCAGCAAGGGGGGTTGGATTTCATTGGTGAAATTCATCCCACTTCTTCTAGACAGCATAGATGGATCCTCATAACCACAGATTACTTCAAAAAATGGATTGAGACATTCCCACCAGATAAGCTACAGATGTGGTAATCATTTCATTTCTTGAAAATAACATCTTGTCTCGCTTTGGTTGTCCAAATAAGCTAATCACTGATAACGCAACAACTTTCAAATCAAAAAGGATGGTAGAGTTTTGTCATAAATATCACATCATTTTGGGTCACTCAACTGCCTATCATCTGCATGGAAATGGATAGGCAGAATCTTCAAACAAATCATTGGTCAACATAATCAAGAAGCTACTGGAAATAAACAAGAAGAGCTGGCATAAGAGGTTGGTAAATGCGCTTTGGGCAGATCGGGTCAGCCAGAAGAAATCCATAGGTACGTCACCATTTGAGCTTGTTTATGGAGTTGATATAGTATTTCCTTCCTCTCTCACTACCCCGGTTGTCAAACTTCTTCAAGAGGCTAGCAATGAAGAAGATCCCATGCAGAGAAGGCTGAATCAAATGGTCCACTTGTAGCAGACCAGAGAAGAAGTTTTCAAGAACACATCCAAATTGCAGGAGAAAATCAAGAAAATTTATGACAGAAAGGCAAAGGTGGATAATTTGAGGTAAATGATATGGTGTTAACGTGGGATGCAAAGGAATGAGGAGAAAGGAAAGCACGGTAAGTTCGAGAACCTATGGAAAGGTCCTTTCAAGATTGCAACATATCGAGGGCAAAATGTCTTTCTTCTGAAGGAAATAAATAGAGAATATTGTCTAGGAGGGTCGATCAATGGTCAGCTACTCAAGCGGTACCATTTCTAAGTTATCAACGCTGCTTCCACTGTCACTGTAAATACCATTTTGTTTATTTCAATTTCATTAGAGTTGTTCAACCTATCCTTTAAGTCATTTCAATGTCAAGTTTGAGTCAGTTTTTTGGTCATTTCAGTTTCATAAATGAGTCAGAGTCCTGTATTATTTACCAAAATGATGACTCCATAGCCCAATGGATGAAGGCACTGTCTAGCTCTTCCAGAAATCTGTTGTTCTTGGCACCTCCAAGGAGCTACCATCCCCTATTGGAGCCAATATTAGAGTCGGTTTGGTCAGTCCTCCGTTAGAGATCAAAACTCTGTATGCATTTCATGTTTAGGTGTCCTGCCCAATTCTCCCAGTTGCATTCTGCTAGGGGCATGGCATAATCTAACGGAGAAAGTCATGATAGTCATGCCCCCTCATGTATGGCTCCTGCTGGCTCAGGTCTTTTGTCAATAATCATCAAAGTCCATGACAGTCAAGGTCTGGTCCTTTAAAGGGCAAAGGCCATTTCGAGGTCTAGGTCTAGGAATCCATAAATTTGGTCTTTGAACATGTCCAACAAAGCCATGTAGGCCAGAGTGAGGCCCTTACACATTTATGGTTCAGAGAGCTTCATCATCATGTGGATAGACTTTGACTCTTCTTTAAAACTCCGTTTTGAAGAAAATTCAAATAATGTCATTTATGATAAAATTTTCAAAAAAGTCACTAGTTGATTTTTTTGGATGCAGTCATGGTTTTTGTGGCCAAATGTCCTGTCGTGCAATCCCTGCAAAGAGTGTCGAAAATTTCATCATTTGAACTAAAATTTCAAAGGGAAAGTGAAAATCAATGTGTTTTAAAGTCAGTGAAAAAAAGTGCAAAACATAACATTAGAAAAATGGGTTTTTGAAGAGGCAAAAATTAAACCCATCTCTTCCAAGGCTATATATACAAATTTTTGTCAAAACCAAAGGCATTGTGCTATTACAAGCTTTGGAGAAGTGTTGTAAAGGTGTGAGTGTGCATTAGTGAGCATTTGTGTGAGTTGGAGGTGGCTTTAAAGGGCACAACGCATATACCCAAGAGCGTGGCACACCCAGAGGGCGCGGCGCACATGCAGCCTACCCACACTGCAATTTTTCTAAGGGCACGGAACATACCCAGGGCATGGCGCACTAGGCTTTGCACGCGGTGCATACAGACAAGGGCCAAAACAAGTGCCCAAACACTCCCAAATTTTGGTGAAGCCTATCAAATTGAGAGTAGGCTCGTTAAAATCACTTGCTCATCAAATTTTGTCAATGATAGGGTGTTTATAGAGATGTTTCAATGCCACCAAAATGTATAATATCGACCATAAGAAATCACCAAGAAATTTATGGCTAGGGTTGTTAAAATGTCTTGTTAGTGCCAAGGTTTCACTCCACTCACCTTTTCCCCTCACTTATCACTTTTCCCATCCTCCCTCTCTCATTTTTCCTAAAATCCCTGCCCTAAACTACTACCAAACCCTCTCCCCTATCCCTCCACTATTTGGTCAGCACAAAACCCCAAACACTACCCCATCAAAATACCCAAACTCCTCCCATATCCCTAACAAATTTCTCCCTATAACCCCTATCCCCATTTCATCACTCCCTTCCTAACACTCCCTGTTTCATTTTTCCCCTTGATAACAAATATTAGAAAGGCACTCAGCCTCACACCATCATCAAAAGGGTAGCCTAATCATAGTCCACATTACAGTCATGACATCACAACATTCGTCTCAGTATGAGATGGAGACACAAAGTGACTCATCCTCAAAAGAGTAGACTCCCAGGAGACACCACAAGAGTGGAAAACATGTCAGGGATGAACCCACTACCGTCACCGGGTTACAAGCATTCCCTCTTGCCATGTCATGCTTCTAGCACCTATCATGTTTTGAATTTTTTCAAAGGGTGGAAAATGTTAGAGTTCATCATGAGTTGGCCCATTTATTTGTGCTTCATCTACATGGAGGTCAGTCTATCTTGGCCGGGATCACTTTCACATTGACACCTAGAGCTATATCAGTGGCAACAGGTATACCAAATGTTGAAGAACAGTGGCATAAGAAGAAGAAGGTGGATAGGCAACACTATGAGCCTTACATCAAAGCCAGATTCTTGAATGACCTCACAAGAGTCTTTCCCTCCAGATACTTGAAAGATGAGTATGCTCCACTCATGAGATTGATCATGAAATACTTCAGCTGTGAGGGGAGGTTCTCTCGACTGTATGCCTATCACATCCGATTGCTCATGCAATTCACCAGGGTGAGGATGATGAACCTCCCATTTTTCATATGCAGGAGCATAGAGAGGATGAACACCTTCATGTTGCATAAGACCCCCCAACAGCAGCTTAACAGTGTGTTTCACTTTGCTCTTATTCGGATTTTGGTAGATCATCAGTTGGGATTGCAGGGCATTGCTTGGGAGGACTTCATTTCCTGTGATTTTTTTAGCACATCACAGGTACAATCAGAGCCAGAGCAGGAGTTGGGTGGTCCTTCTCATCAGCATAAGCACCATGAGACCACTACCATGCCATTTTTTGTTACATATCAGAGAGGCATTAGGCACTTGTTTGCAGCAGCAAAGCAAGTGTTATCTCCACCTAGGGTGGAAGGGGCCTCGCTTCTAACATCGACTACATAGGTATTAGACAAGGGCAAGAAGCTTGTGCATGATGAGGGGCCATCAAGTGTGCAGGAGACCTATGTCATCCTCATTCAGGATGATGAGGCAGAGGCAAAAAATGCCAAACATAGGATGACCATTCAGGAGAAGGACTCGGAGATCCAAGACTTGATACTCAATATGGAGAGGGCCAGATGGGTCATCAAGTATCTGGAATAGAGGAACAAATAACTTGAGGACCAACAGGCGATCATGGAGCTGCAAAGCATTCGTGAAAATCGACAAGCTGCCCAGTAGAGGAGGATCGAGCTCACTACCTTGGAGCAAGAGATCAAAAATGACTGCGAGTCTTCATTAGAGCGGGTCAATCTATACTTGGAGAGATTGTTGGAGAAGGCGAATAGGGACAAAACCATATTGAGGAGGATGGCTTGTCATTACAGGGCACGGAACATGAGCGCAAAGGCCCGAGTAAGGAGCTTGAAGGCCAAACTTAGCAGAGAAACAAAAGAGGCAAAAGAGAAAGATCGACTTCAAATCTTGGCTGAGGCTTTTGTGGCCCATATTAGTGCCTCTTAGAGAACCTCCAGCCCAAATTTCAAGAAATTTGGGACAATTTTGGTCGCATGGAAATTTTTTGGCACAAACACAGGTTTTCTCTCTATATGCGCCGCATAGGATTGGGAGCTCCAAACGAGAAATGGTTTGTATTTTTTGATTCAGCATGAAAAATCACGACTACTGGCATTTGGGCAAGAAATTTGGGCATGTTGTGAGTCTCCAGGAGGTCAAAAACACCCAAAACATGGCCTCATTGCCCCTATTTTGACAGACATCAAGCAATCTTGGGAGAATGAAGATTTGGAGGTGCAAATGAGCTCCAAATTCAAAAATTCCACTTGGGTTGGAAAGTAGATAGGACAGGATTTCCAACGACCACACTTGGACACATTTTGGACTCGTTCAAGTGCCTCAAAGCTCACCTCAAAGTGGCGCGATGCATACAGAAAAGGGCGCAGTGCATATAGGAAAAAAGGCCCGAAATGCCTCTGTTTCACGAAATTTCGCTTCCTGACATTTCATAAGTGGGCCCCCTCATCTACACTTCATTTTTTCGGCACCTAAGGTAGTTTTAAAAGTATTTTCACTCCAGGTGGGCACTTATCCAGGTGGCAAAGGAAGGCAAAGGGCCACCTAAGCCATTTGTCATGTTTGTGGCGTTGCACCTGTAGTTGATGTTTGGCTCTCCACCTTCATTTTGTGATGATTTTAGTAACTCCCCAACCCTTTGGCATTCTCTCTCTTCATGGCACATTCTATATATTATATGCAAACCATTTGCAAAGGGTTGGTTGGCTTGTAACTTTTGGGAGACTATAGGAAAGAAACTCTGCTTCTACATTGTATATTTTTTACAGAGGATTAATGAAAGGCAGTGACTCTGTTTCATGAGATTCATGTTGTTGTGAGTGTAGAAAATGTGTCTCTTATGTTTCATATGTGTCTTTTTATGTTTCATAGTTCATTTCATATTCATTTCCAGTAAAGTTTTCTAAGTTAGCTAAGGTAGAATTCAATTATATTGCTCTGCCTGTGGGAAACTTTCATGTTTAGTGTTCATTCTTCTGTTGAAAAGGATTCATGTTGTCCATGCCCTTTTCACCCTCTTAATCAATCTCTCCATTCCACACTATCTTAAACTAAATTGCTAGGCTTTCCTCCTATCTTGCCTCATGAAGTAATCTGTGCCTTTGTATTAAGTTCTCTGTTCATTGAGGTCCATTGGTCCCATATCATCCCAGAAACACAGTCATTCATAAAAATCATTTCTTGTGTTCATATTCACTTACTAGCCTAAGATAAATATTTCATTGTAAGTCATCTCAGGCCTTTTCATTTATCTATCCATTAAGTGTGACTCGGAGAGAGCCCTCTCCTGTTCTGGTAGGGCTAGCTACCAGACTCAGCGTGGTTTGTGGTTACCTGAATTTTGCCTTCTTTCTGCCTAAGGCGGATTTAGTTGCTAGCATAGTGGTGACTTCACTGGGGACAAATCAATCCCCTTGCTTCTTAATAATTCTAAGCTTCCAGATGATAAGTTTAGGATTTGATAGGCTGAGTAAAGTTGGTTGTGTCCTTTGATTTTTCTTAATAGCAATTCTAAGCTTCCGGATGATAAGTTTAGGATTTGATAGGATCAGTAAAGTTGGTTGTGTCCTTTGATTTTTCTTAATAGCACGTTGGCTTCTAGAAGATACACCAGAGCTAATCCAGATCCTGACCCTCCGTACATCTACGAAAATCCCAATTTGATTTCAAGAATTCGTTGTCAAGAAAGATCTATATCGCTCGTGCTCAAATCCCATTCATGCCCGAACATTTTTGAGTATATTGAAGAGCTAGAGTTTGATGAGTAGTTTGAATTATCGTTTTTCGAAACCAAGTTTGAAAGAGTGGTTGACTCTACTGTCCAAAATCCACAGTTTCTTGTAGACTTGGAGACGGAAAGGGCTAACCGGTCTATGTATAACTATATAGTAGCTCAGCTTCAAACTCCAATTGCCAGCCCCTTAAAAATTGTGCACACTCCACCAACACCTTCGAGGACAAATCCAACAAGAGTGATGGCTACCCGTTTTGCACCTCTCATTTTGCCTCAAGTTTTAGATGATATGCCTGCTGATTACCAAAGCAAAATCCCATTTTTTGATGGCACTCCTAATGGCATTACTGCTCAGCAACATGTGGACAGAATGGCAGATTTCTATGAACTGCATGAGATCGATGCAGAGAATGTGGCAATGAGACTTTTTGTATAGACATTTGCAGGTGAAGTAAGGAAATGGTTCAGAGGTTTTCCGACTGCTCGTATCACTACCTTGGCTGACTTACAAAGGCAATTTTTGAATTGCTGGGAAGTGAAAAAGAATCCTCTTCAAATTCTTGCTGAATATGAGCAAATCAAAAGAAACGTTGGTGAGTCAGTCCAAGATTATTGCACTAGATTCAATACAGTTTATAATGAAATTCCAGATAAACTAAGGCCACCTATGGGACTAGCCATGTTGAAGTTCCCGGATGTTTTTGATGCTGACATGGCTTATCAATTGAGAGAAAGAGAACCAGCCATAATGGAAGACATGCAGAAGATAGCGGTCAGCGTTGAAGCAAATCTGCTGACCAAGAGAGCTAGAGAAGAAGCAGAGAAGAAGGTCACTACACAGGAAGAATCTTCCTCAGTAGATTAGCTACTTCGGAAGGTAGAGTAGATGCTAGAAACAGTGAAACTTGACAAATCGGAGCCACAAGTTAGAAATCCTAACTTCCATGGCCAGCAACAACCACAGTATAGAATAAGGCAGAGAGATCAGCGAGCTCAAGAGCCGATTGCACAACAACTAGTACAGACACCTTTGTAGAAAAATTTTGTGCATGGACTAGAATCAGATGAAGATGGGAGTGTAATAGGTGAATAAAATCATCTCTTTACTCCTGATGATTTGCCTACTTATCTCACTGAAGAGGAGGAGTATGCAGAGAATTCACCTGCACACAAAGATGTAGATTTCATTCTAGCAAGCGACACCGTCTTGGAGGAGTAATCAGATGAATACCAAAGAGGCTACATGAATGCCTTGTGCACCCAACAATAGTGATATTCACTTAGAAACAGAGATGTGCCAGTCAGACCCATTCAAAAAAAGAAGGATGTTGAAGCATCAAAGAATGATCTAGCAGTTACACAAAGGAAAGGAAAGGAGGCGGTTGATCCGGAGAGCAGAAAATCAACATCAGCAGAACCATCACATCAGAAAGTTGCATCAAAAGAAAGGGAGAGGAAAGAAATCCCAATCAAAGAGGTAGAAAAGATTCCCGCTTTCAATTTAGAGAATGAGATTTCTAAACTAAATATATCCATCCCCTTGACTCAAATATTGAAGAACAACAGTTATAAAGGACGAGTATCTAAAATGTTGAATCTGGACCCAATGTCCGACATGGTGAATGTCGAAGATGATCAACCTGAAATGATTTTTGGGCCAGCATCAAATGGTGAGTCTCCTGATAGTGACGTGCCACCTTTCTACATCAGTTTAAAGTTGCATGATTTTGTGTTACATAATGCCATGTTCGATTCCGGAGCTTCTCGCAATCTCATGCCCAAGGCAATCATGGATAAGCTTGGTCTGGACATCACCCGGCAATATCATGATCTCTATTCGTTTGATTCCAGCAGAGTAAGATGTATAGGTCTCATCAAAGACTTGGTTGTGAGTTTGGATCAGCTCCCAATGAAGAATGTTTTGATGTATGTTGTGGTAGCAGACATTCCTCCAAGGTTTGGCATGCTTCTTTCCAGGTCATGGGTAGCAAAACTTAAAGGGACACTACAGCTATATTTATCCTATGCAACGATTCCAATATTCGGACAAATGAGGAAATTGTATCGGGAACAAAAATTGAAGTACATGATCACAAGCAAGGAGAAACCAATAAATCATCCTATTAACTATGTACATACAGATTTAGAGTCTTTTGTTTTGTATTCAGATAGTTTAAATGATATAGATAGTCAGTTGGTAGAAGCAGATGATATTCTGGAAATAATAGAAAATTTCAGAGAAGTTTTGAAGAAAGAAGAACAAGAATAGCAGAACACCGTTGGGCAATTAGCTGAAAGCAATGGATAGCAAGCAAACAAGGTACAACAAATAGATTTCCAGCACTTGCAAGAGGAGGAAGAAGGTTTGTGGACCATGGATTTCAATGGAGCAGTGGGAAATGATGGCGCTGGAATTGGAATTTGGGTACGCAGTCCTTTCTCTGCTCCAAACAAATTCCCTAGTAATGAACGGGTATGCTCTTACAAGTTGGCTTTTGAGTGTTCAAATAATGAAGCTGAGTATGAAGCTTTGGTTGCTGGCCTAAAGATTCTAAGAAAGCTGAACACCAAGAGGATTTCAGTATATGGCGACTCCGAATTGGTTATCAAGCAGGTCAGAGGCGAATATCAAGCAAATCATCCCACGATGTGGGCCTACCATAATGCAGTCTTAGACATTTTGAAATTATTTTTAGAATACACCTTGACATGTGCGCCTCATATACAAAATAGTATTGCTGATGCTCTTGCTAAGGCAGCGAGTAGTTTGCAGATCCCAATGAACTCTAGTAACAAATTTGAAATTCATGTCAAGCATCATCCAACCGTTCCAAACAATCAGAGATATTGGCAAGTGTTCCAAGATGATGAGGAGATTGATGATTTTCTGCAAAACAAAGGCAAGTTTAAAGAGACCTCAATTGATGAAGAAAATGACGATGGAAAAGGTAATGGTACATATGAAATGCAAATCAATGAAATGGACGTGTTGCAGCTGAAGAATAACGTTATTCCTAAAGGCTTGATACCTCTAGAAGAACTCTTTGATCAAGATGATGTAGCCCGCAAGCCAACATTGTAGCCAACAGAGAAGGGTGTGGAAGAGGTCAATATCGGGACACTTGCAAATCCTAAATTAGTAAAATTGTCCAAAGCATTGCCACCAAAGATCAAGGACAAATATATCAGTTTGATGTCTTCATTTGCAGATGTGTTTGCTTGGCACTATTCCGACTTAAAGACATATGACACCAATATAATTCAGCACACTATACCCATCAAGCCCAATCAAAAACCATTTAGACAGAAGTTGAGAAGGCTAAATCCAAAGTTGCTACCATCTATTGAAAAGGAGATCAACAGGTTATACAAATAAGGGATCATTGTGTCAATCAGATTTTCAGATTGGATCTCTAACTAGGTGCCCATAAGGAAGAAGATAGGTGAGATTCGCTTATGCATTGATTTCAGAAATCTCAATAAAGTTTCATTGGAGGACAACTATCCACTACCCAAAATGGACTATATACTTCAGCGAGTAGTGGGAGCATTCCGTATGTCACTGCTTAATGGTTATTCCAGATATAACCAAGTTTCTGTCCATGAGGATGACCGAGACAAGACAGTGTTCACCACTCCATGGGGAACCTTTCGTTATGCAAAAATGCCTTTCGGTTTGAAGAATGCAGGTGCCACATTTCAGCGTGCTATGGACTTGGCTTTTGAAAATGAGAAGGATGTCTTTTTGGTGGTGTATTTGGATGATTTGATGGCATTTTCTAAATCTGATGAAGAGCACATGTACCATCTTAAAACTGTCTTCCTAAAGTGTAGAAAATATGGCTTGTCGCTAAATCTAAAGAAGAGCTTGTTTGCCATGGAAGAAGGCAAACTACTCGGGCACATTATCTTAAAGGATGGCATCCGTATTGATCTGCCACGTGTGCAAGCAATTCAGCAAATAGATCTGCCCCGGAATAAAAAGGAGATACAATTGTTCAATGGTAAGATGAATTTCCTATGCTGCTTTGTACCCAATCTCGCTGAGCATCTAAGAGAGATGACAAACATGCTTAAGAAGGACATCCAAGTGAAATGGACAGAAGAGGCTATAAAATCATTCAATTTGGTCAAATTGGCTCTTTCCTCAGCACTAGTTCTAGTCAGTCTAGACTACACTCAGGATTTCGTATTGTTTTCATTTGCTTTGGAGCATACTATGGCAGCGGTATTATTGCAGAAGAGAGATGGTCATGAAAGACCCATTGCATTTTTCAACAGAGCTATAAGAGACGCAGCTTTAAAGTATAACATCATTGAGAAGCAAGCCCTTGCACTTGTGAAGGCATTGAAAGATTTCCAGGTGTATATTCTACATTCTCACGTTTTGGCCTATGTTCCTAACACTGTTGTAAAAGATGTTTTAGTGCAGGTTGATCCAGAAGGAAGAAGAGGAAAGTGGGTTGCAACCTTGCTGGAATATGATGTGGAAATAAAGCAAACAAAACTGGTGAAAGGACAGGGATTGGCAAAACTAATGGCTAAATAAAACTTGCATTCTTTGGACATAAATTTGATCGCTGCTATGTCTGATGAGAATGATGAAGAATCACTAATTTAGTATCTGAAACATTTGCTCTTTCTCCATGGTATTCAATTATCATATATGTGCTCAAAAATTTGTCACCTCCGCCTGGCATGACTAGAAACAAAGCGAGAACACTCAAGTTGAAGGCTGCCAATTTTTGCATTCTCAATTCAGCACTATATTGGAAAGATCCTAGTGGTGTTTTGTTAAATTGTTTGGTGGAAAAGGAAGCATAGCAAGTCATGGAGGACTGCCACCAAGGAGACTATGGTGGTCACCTTTTTTGGAAGTCAACAGCAAACAAAATTTTGAGAGCAGGGTACTATTGGCCGACATTGTTTGCTGATGTATATAATATGGTCAAGCATTGCCATAAGTCTCAGATTTTCGAAGGAAAGCGGAAGTTACAGTCTCTACCACTCAAGCCTATAGAGGTGAGTGCCCCTTTTCAGCAATGGGGGTTGGATTTCATTGGAGAAATTCATCCCGCTTCTTCCGGACAGCATAGATGGATCCTCGCAGCCATAGATTACTTCACAAAATGGATTGAGATGATTCCCACCAGACAAGCTACAGATGCATAATCATTTCATTCCTCGAAAATAACATCTTGTCTCGCTTTGGTTGTCCGAATAAGCTAATCACTGATAACGTAGCAGCTTTCAAATAAAAAAGGATGGTAGTGTTTTGTCATAAATATCACATCATTTTGGGTCACTCAACTACCTATCATCCGCAAGGAAATGGATTGGTGGAATCTTCAACAAATCATTGGTCAACATAATCAAGAAGCTGCTGGAAATAAACAAGAAGAGATGGCATAAGAGGTTGGTAAATGCGCTTTGGGAAGATAGGGTCATCCAGAAGAAATCTATAGGTACATCACCGTTTGAGCTTGTTTATGGAGTTGATACAGTGTTTCCTTCCTCTCTCGCTACCCCGGTTGTCAAACTTCTTCAGGAGGCCGGCAATGAAGAAGATCCCATGCAGATAAGGTTGAGTCAAATGGTCCACTTGTGGCAGACCAGAGAAGAAGTTTTCAAGAACACATCCAAGTTGCAGGAGAAAATCAAGAAAATTTATGACAGAAAGGCAAAGGTGGATAAATTTTAGGTAGATGATGTGGTGCTGAAGTGGGATGTAAGGAATGAGGAGAAAGGCAAGCATGGTAAGTTTGAGAACCTATGGAAAGGTCCTTTCAAGATTGCAGCATATCAGGGGCAGAATGCCTTTCTTTTGAAGGAAATAAACGGAGAAGATTTTCCAGGAGGGTCGATCAATGGTCGGATGCTCAAGTGGTACCATTTCTAAGTTATCAACGCTGCTTCCACTATCATTTTAAATACCATTTTGTTTATTTCAGTTTTGTTAGAGTTGTTCAAGCTAGCCTTGAAGTCATTTCAATGTCAAGTTTGAGTCAGTTTTTTGGTCATCTCAGTTTCATAAATGAGTCAGAGTCCTGTATTATTTACCAAAATGATGACTCCATAACCCAATGGACAAAGGGACTGTCTAGCTCTTCTAGAGATCTGTTGTTCTTGGCACCTCCAAGGAGCTACCATCCCCCATTGGAGCCAATGTTAGAGTTGGTCTGGTCAGTCCTCCGTCAGAGATCAAAACTCTGTATGCATTTCATGTTTAGGTGTCCCGTTCCATTCTCCCAGTTGCATTCCTCTAGGGGCATGCCATAATCTGATGGAGAAGGTCATGATAGTCATGCCCTGTCATGTCTGGCTCCTGCTGGCTCAGGTCTTTTGTCAATAATCATCAAAGTCCATGACAGTCAAGGTCTGGTCCTTTAAAGGACAAAGGTCATTTCGAGGTCTAGGTCTAGGAATTCATAAATTTGGTCTTTGAACATGTCTAGTAAAGCCATGCAGGCCAGAGTGAGGCCCTTACACAATTATGGTTCAGAGAGCTTCATCATCATGCGGATAGACTTCGACTCTTCTTCAAAACTTTGTTTTGAAGAAAAGTCAAACAATGTCATTTATGACAAAATTTTAAAAAAGTCGCCAGTTGATTTTTTCAGATGCAGTCATGGTTTTTGTGGTCAAATGTCCTGTCATGCAATCCCTGCAAAGAGTGCTGAAAATTTCATCATTTGAGCTAAAATTTCAAAGGGAAAGTGAAAATCAGTGTGTTTTAAAGTCAATGAAAAAAAAGTGCAAAACATAACATTAGAAAAATGGGTTTTTGAAGAGGAAAAAATTAAACCCATCTCTTCCAAGGCTATATATACATTTTTTTGTCAAATCCAAAGGCATTGTGCTATTACAAGCCTTGGAGAAGTGTTGTAAAGGCATGAGTGTGCATTGGTGAGGGTTTGAGTGAGTTGGAGGTGGCTTTAGAGGGCGCAACACATATACCCAGGAGCACGACGCACACAGGAGGGAGTGGCGCACATGCAGCCTACCCACAGTGCAATTTTTCTAAGGCATGGCGCACTGGGCTTTGCGCATGGCACATACAGACAAGGGCCAAAACAAGTGCCCAAACACTCCCAAATTTTGGTGAAGCCTATCAAATTGAGAGGTAGGCTCTTTAAAATCACTTGCTCATCAAATTTTGTCAATGATAGGGTGTTTATAGAGATGTTTCAATGCCACCAAAATGTATAAAATCGACCATAAGAAATCACCAAGAAATTGATGGCTATCATTGTTAAATGTCTTGTTAGTGCCAAGGTTTCACTCCACTCACCTTTTTCCCCTCCCCTATCACTTTTCCCATCCTCCCTCTCTCATTTTTCCTAAAATCCCT
>APFE031710084.1:66672-133419 GCA_000404065.3 Pinus taeda | reverse complement strand
ATTTTTCTAAGGGTGCGGTGCATACTCAGGGCACGACAAACTGGGCTTTGCGCAGGACACATACAGACAAGGGCCAAAACAAGTGCCCAAACACTCCCAAATTTTGGTGAAGCCTATCAAATTGAGAGGTAGGCTCTTTAAAATCACTTGCTCATCAAATTTTGTCAATGATAGGGTGTTTATAGAGATGTTTCAATGCCACCAAAATGTATAAAATCGACCATAAGAAATCACCAAGAAATTGATGGCTAGGGTTGTTAAAATGTCTTGTTAGTGCCAAGGTTTCACTCCACTCACCTTTTCCCCTCACCTATCACTTTTCCCATCCTCCCTCTCTCATTTTTCCAAAAATCCCTGCCCTAAACTACTACCAAACCTTCTCCCCTATCCCTCCACTATTTGGTCAACACAAAACCCCAAACCCTACCCCATCAAAATACCCAAACTCCTCCCATATCCGTAACAAATTTCTCCCTATAACCCCTATCCCCATTTCATCACTCCCTTCCTAACACTCCCTGTTTCATTGTTCCCCTTGGTAACAGATATTACAAAGGCACCTAGCCTCACACCATCATCAAAAGGGTAGCCTAATCACAATCCACGTTGCAGTCATGACATCATAGCATTCGCCTGAGTATGAGATGGAGACACAGAGTGACTCATCCTCAAAAGAGCAGGCTCCTAGGAGACACCACAAGAGTGGAAAACATGTCAGGGATGAACCCACTACCGTCACCGAGTTACAAGCATGCCCTCTTGCCATGTCATGCTTCCAGCACCTATCATGTTTTGAATTTTGTCGAAGGGTGGCAAATGTTAGAGTTCATCATGGGTTGGCCCATTATTTGTGCTTCATCTACATGGAGGTTAGTCTATCTTGGCCGGGGTCACTTTCACATTGACACCCGAAGCTATATCAGTGGCAACAGGTATACCAAATGTTGGAGAACAGTGGCATAAGAAGAAGAAGGTGGATAGGCAACACTATGATCCTTACATCAAAGTCAGATTCTTGAATGAGCTCACAAGAGTCTTTCCCTTTAGATACTTGAAAGATGAGTATGCTCCACTCATGAGATTGATCATGAAATACTTCAGCTGTGAGGGGAGGTTCTCTCGACTGTATTCCTATCACATCCAGTTGCTCATGCACTTCACTAGGGTGAGGATGATGAACCTCCTATTTTTCATATGCAGGAACATAGAGAGGATGAACACCTTCATGCTGCATAAGAACCCCCAACAGCAGCTTAATAGTGTGTTTCACTTTGCTCTTATCTGGATTTTGGTAGATCATCAGTTGGGATTGCAGGGCATTGCTTGGGAGGACTTCATTTCCTGTGATTTCTTTAGCACATCACAGGTACTATCAGAGCTAGAGCAGGAGTTGGGTGGTCCTTCTCATCAGCATGAGCACCATGAGACCACTACCATGCCAGTTTTTGTTACATATCAGAGAGGCAGTAGGCACTTGTTTGCAGCAGCAATGCGAGTGTTATCTCCACCCAAGGTGGAAGGGGCCTCGCTTCCATCATTGACTACACAGGTACTGGACAAGGGAAAGAAGCCCGTGCATGATGAGGGGCCATCAGGTGTGCAGGAGACCGATGTCATCCTCATTCAGGATGATGAGGTAGAGGCAGGAAAATGCAAAACTTAGGATGGCCATTTAGGAGTAGGACTCAGAGATCCAAGACTTGATACTCAATATGGAGAGGGCTAGATGGGTCATCAAGTATCTGGAGCAGAGGAATAAATAGCTTGAGGACCAGCAGGCGATCATGGAGTTGCAAAGCATCTGTGAAAATCGATAAGCTGCCCAGCAAAGGAGGATCGAGCTCACTACCTTGTAGCAAGAGATCAACAATGACCGTGAGTCTTGGTTAGAGTGGGTCAGTCTAAACTTGGAGAGACTGCTGGAGAAGGCCGACAGGGACAAAACCATATTGAGGAGGATGGCTTGTCATTACAGGGCACGGAACATGAGCGCAAAGGCCCGAATAAGGAGCTCGAAGGCCAAACTGAGCAGAGCAACAAAAGAGGCAAAAGAGCAAAATCAGCTTTGAATCTTGGTTGAAGCTTCTATGGCCCAACATAGTGCCTCTTATAGAACCTCTAACCCAACTTTAAAGAAATTTGGGACAATTTTGGTCACATGGAAATTTTTTGGCACAAACACAGGTTTTTTCTCTCGGTCGTGCGATGCGTAGGATTGGGAGCTCCAAATGAGAAATGGTTTGAATTTTTGGATTCAGCATGCAAAATCATGACTACTAGCATTTGGGTAAGAAATTTGGGCATGATGTGAGTCTCCAGGAGGTCAAAAACACCCAAAAAATGGCCTCACTGCCACTATTTTGACACACAAGAAGCAGTCTTGGGATAATGAAGATTTGGAAGGGCAAATGAGCTCCAAATTCAAAAATTCCACTTGGGTTGGAAATTAGACTGGGAAAGCTTTCCAATGAGTACACTTGGGCACATTTTTGACTCCTATAAGTGCCTCAAAACTAGCCCCAAAATGCCTATGTTTCACGAAATTTCGCTTCCCGACTTTTCATAAGTGGGTGCCCTCATCTACACTTCATTTTTTCAGCACCTAAGGTAGTTTTAAAGTTATTTTCACTCCAGATGGGCAGTTATGCAAGTGGAAAAGGAAGGCAAAGGGCCACCCAAGCCATTTGTCATGTTTGTGGCGCTACACCTGTAGCTGATGTTTGGCTCTCCACCTTCATTTTGTGATGATTTGACTAACTCCCCAACCCTTGGGCATTCTATCTCTTCATGGCACATTCTATATATTGTATGCAAAACATTTTCAAAGGGTTGGTTGGCTTGTAACTTCTGGGAGACTGTGGGAAAGAAACTTTGTTTCTGCATTGTATATTTTTTTACAGAGGATTAATGAAAGGCGGTGGCTCTGTTTCATGAGATTCATGTGGTTGTGAGTGTAGAAAATGTGTCTCTTATGTTTCATATGTATCTTGTTATGTTTCATATTTCATTTCATGTTCATTTCTAGTGAAGTTTTCTAAGTTAGCTAAGGTAGAATTCAATTTTATTGCTCTGCCTATGGGAAAATTTCATGTTCAGTGTTCATTCTTCTGTTGAAAAGGATTCATGTTGTCCATGCCATTTTCACCCTCTTAATCAATCTCTCCATTCCTCACTATCTTAAACTAAATTGATAGGATTTCCACCTATCTTGCCTCATGAAGTAATCCGTGCCATTGTATTAAGTTCTCTATTCATTGAGGTCCATTAGTCCCATATCATCCCAGAAACACAGTCATTCATAAAAATCACTTCTTGTGTTCATATTCACTTACTAGCCTAAGATAAATAGTTCAATGTAAGTCATCTCAGGCCTTTTCATTTATCTATCCACTGAGTGTGACTCAGAGAGAGCCCTCTCTTGTTCTGGTAGGGCTAGCTACCAGACTGAGTGTGGTTTGTGGTTACCTTGAATTTTTCCTTCTTTCAGCCTAAGGCGGATTTAGGTGCTAATAGATCGCACCAGCATTCTTTAATCCGAATGGCATCTTGGCATAATGGAAAGTTCCCCACAGAGTGGTGAACGTTGTTTTGCCCATGTCATCCTCATGGACCAGAATTTGGTTATAACTAGAATACCCATCAAGTAGTGACATGCGGGATGCTCTAACTGCTCTTTGAAGTATGTGATCCATCTTAGGCAATGGATAGTTATCTTTCAAAGACACCTTCTTCAAATTTCTGAAATCAATACATAATTGAATCATAACCACATCCATCAGAACATTTTTCGCTGGAATCTGATTCAAACTGACAACCAAATCTTTAATAAGACCAATGCATCTGACCCTACCAGAATCAAAGGAATAAAGGTCATGATACTTTCTAGTGATGTCCAAACCCAATTTCTCCATGATTGCCTTAGGCATGAGGTTATGAGAGCCTCCTAAATCAAACATAGCATTGTGCAATGCATAATCATGCAATCTAAGGTTGATGTAAAAAGAAGCTACATCACTATCCTCGGATTGACCCTCTAATGTCAGGCCATAGATAAGTTTTGGTTGGTCATCCTTGACATTCACCATATCAGATAATGGATATAAATTCAAAATATTTGACACATGACCTTTATAGCTTCTATTCTTCATCAATTCAGTCAAAGGTATTGACACTTTTAACTTAGAAATTTCATTTTCTAAGCTAAAAGCTGAAGTTTTCTCTACCTCTTTGACTAGAGCATCCTTCTTTTTAGTCTTCTCCTTTGATACCATTGGCTGATTTGATCTTTCATTTGCTGATTGTGTTTTGCTAGTGGTAGGATCAGCTGTCTCCTTTCCCTTTTTTTGCACAATTAGAGAACCGTTCTTTGGTGGTGTCACTTCCTTCCTCTTCTAAATTGGATTTATGGGTACCTCTCTACTCCTGAGTGAATATTATCGTTGTTGGGATGTCGAAGCATTCATGTATCCCCTTTGATATTCATCAGATTCTTCTTCAAGAATGGTTGCATTTGCCAATATGAAATCTTCATCCCTTTGTACAGTTGGGCTTTCTGAATACTCTTCATCTTTTGTGATATAAATGGGCAGATCATCAGGCGTAAAGAAATGATTCTCTTCTCCAATTATGTTCTCATCATCATTTGATTCCAGACCATGTAAAAAATTCTTCTGTAAAGGTGTCTTAACTTGCTGTTGTGCTACTTGGTCTTGTGCTCTTTGTTCTCATTGCTTGATTCTGAATTGTGGTTGCTGCTGACCACGAAAGTTTGGATTTCTCACTTGTGTTTTAGGCTTATCAGCAATTATAAACCTATCAAACATCTTCGATCTTGCAAAGCAAATGATCTGAGGAAGAATCTTCCTCCTTTATGGTTACCTTCTTTTCAGCCTTAGGTCTAGCTCCCTTGGCAAGCAGATTGCCTCAACGCTGACTGCAATTTTCTGCATGTCTTCTAATGTGGCCAGATCTTGTTCTCTCAATTGATAGGCCATATCAGGATTAAATCCATCAGGAAATTTAATCAAATCCAGCCCCATAGGTGGCTTTTCATCAGTAGGAATTGCATTGTAGATAGAATTGAATCTAACACAATAATCTTGGACACTCTCACCAACATTCCTCTTAATTTTTTCATATTCTAAAAGAATTTGAAGTGGATTTTTCTTTACCTCCCAATGATCCAAAAATTTCCTTTGAAGTGATTCCAATGAATTGATTGTTCTAGCCAGCAATGCTCTAAACCACTTTCTAACCTCACCTCCAAAAGTTTGCACAAACAATCTCATTGTTACATTCTATGCATCTATCTCATGGAGATCAAAGAAATCACTTATCCGATCAACATGTTGCTAAGTTGTGATACCTTGGGGGGTTCCATCAAACAATGGAATTTTTCTTTGATAATCAGCGGGAATGTCATTAAAGTTTTGAGGCAAAAAAAGGGGTGCATATCTAGTAGCCATTGCTTGAGGTGGATTTATGACTAGCTTTTGGGATGTAGGGGGAGTTGGAGTAGCTGATGTGACTGGTGTATGAGGTGTCGAAGGGGGTGAAGAAATTTTTGATGTTTGAGGTGTAGAAGGAGTGGATGGAGGTGAAAACACTGTAGATTCTTGATCAAAGATGGAGGGCTGCACAAGAATGGTGGGAATAAAAGGAGTTTAATAGGAATTTTTGAACCAAATGCAATAGCAGCTGAACCAAGAGTTGCAGATGTGGATTCTAAGAATTTGGGAATGTTTGTAGCCACAATGGAAGTTTGAATATTCAAAATATAATTGTTAATTGATCTATTGGCCTTTTCAGTTTCAAGATCTTTAACAAACTCCGGATTTAGGACAGTAGAACCAACAACACTTTTAGACTTATTTTCAAACAACGATAGATCAAAATGTTAATCAAAATCAAGATCTTCAAGATATTCGAAAACAACCGGGCATGAATGAGATCTAAACACAGGAATCACAAAAATTTATTGGCGGAGAATTCTTGGGATGAGATTTGGTTTTTCATACACAGGAGGAGGATTTGGATCAGGATTTGCTCTGGTGTATCTTCTGGAAGCCAGTGTGTTGAATTATTCCCAAAAATCAAATGGACATTATCAACTTGTTCAGCCTATCAAAATCTAAACTCATTATCCAAAAGTCTAGAATTATTTGATGTACTGGGGAAATTTTCAAGTTAGATGTCCAATTTATAAGACTAGACTGGAGATTGACTGAAGCAACTTTTATCTACTTATGCACTCGCAAAGCAATGTGCAGTTCGAAGGCTACCTAGCATAACTTCAGGCTTCGTCTGTAGTTTATGAAACAAAGAACACTAAAAAATAAATAAGCTTTGTCCCCAGTGGAGTCGCCAATATGTTAGGGCCTAAATCTACCTCAGGCTGAGAAAGGCAGAATCTAGGGTAACATCAAACCATGCTTAACCTGGTAGTTAGCCCTACCAGGTCGGGACAGGGCTCTCTCCTTGTCAATCTCAAGAAAATATAGCAATAGAGGCTTTGAGATGAATGATGTGAAGACTAATTTTAGGCTAGGTATGTGCTCAAATGATTTTGATTGAATTTGATGATGTTTTGCTAGCTCAAATGTGAAAGGTAGATTTGGGTCTGGGGAACGGACTCAGTTTTACAGAGGTTTCTATGGGGCGAAGTAGGAAAATGGTTTAGTAATTTAAATTGAATGATATGGAGAGTCTTAGGACTAGTGAGGAGTTGGAGAGGGCATGAGAGTCTCAGGTATCCTCTTTAAATAATAGAAAACATAAATAACCAAACAAACCCTAGGTAGAGCACTGCAATTTCAATGATTTCTACCTTTATCCTTGATTCATTTAGTTCAGCTGAAAAAGAGAGAAAATGGAACACATAAAAACATGAAAAACTTGAATTACAGAAGAAGGCTCTATACCAAATCAATTTTCCACAAGAATCCCACCAAAGGCTGCAAACCCTGGTCTATTCCTTTGCCAAATTGCAGAGATGAATGTACAATGCTGCTCAAAGCTTTCGCAAAAGTCCAACCTTGACAAATGACTAAAAACGTACTAGATATAGACAAAAAAACACTCATGCTAGGATTTATGGGTTGAATTCATGAGTTTAGGAGTTGTTCCAACAAGTTCTAAACTAAGAATTGAAAAGTACGTAGTGGAATAGCTTGCCTCTAAAATCTAGGAAATTGATTCATTCAGTTCAAAACTACCTTTCCATGATGTATCTACCTCCATGAGTGAAATTTGAGCATATTTACATAAAATTCCATCAATGTACATCAAATTACATCATGATTTTGACTATGAGATAGAAAAGTCAAACTGAGAAGAAACTAGGTGAAAACAGAGTTTTTGGGCAAAAAAGTTAATTTTCCATCCTGTGCGCCGCGCCTCTATCCCTGTGCATAACACCTATTTGAAGCTGATTTTGGAGGCCTTCCCATGCACCACATTTTCTCCAAGTGGTCTTGTTGGGAAGGTCTATCTTTCTACTTTCTAGAACAAGTGGAATTTCTGAATTTGGAGTCCATTTGCCCCTCTAAAAGTGTGCTTGCCCAACACTACTTCCTGTGTGGCCAAAAAAAGGTAGAAAGGGCATTTTGAGGTGTTTTTGACCCTTTTGGAAGCTCCGAACTTGAAAAATTTTCTTTTCCATTTGTGGGCATTCATATTTTTTTCCTGAGGAATCCAAAAATGCTGAGTTTTCCTTTGAAGGAGGTCCCTAGTAAAAGCGTGTGCGAGGTGGCGCGACGCATCAGGTAAAAAAATCTGTGTTTTGCTCCAAAAATTCAAAATTGACAAAAACGATCCCAAATTTCTTGAAATTTGGGTTGAGTGACCTGAATCAAGTGCTATGTTGGGCTAAATAATCCTTAGCCAAAATCTTGAGTTTTTCTTGCTCTTTCCTCTTCCTCAAATCTTTCCTCAACTTGGCCTTCAAAATCCTAATTCTTGCTTTGCAAACTTTGTTTCTCGCCAAATAGTAATAGGCCATGTGCCTCAACACCTTTTTATCTTTGTTGGCCTTCTCCAGAATCTTTTCCAAGTTCATGTTTACCCTCTTAGGCCAAATAGTGATAGGCCATGTGCCTCAACACCTTTTTCTCTTTGTTGGCCTTCTCCAGAATCTTTTCCAAGTTCATGTTTACCCTCTTAGGCCAAGATTCACAATCAACATCAATTTCTTGTTCAAGTGGTGTCAACTTGATTTTCCTCCTCTTAGCAGCTTGCTAGTTTTCTCTTATGTTTTGGAGCTCCATGATGGTTTGTTGATCCTCTAGATGTTTGTTCCTCTACTCAACATAGTTTATTATCCACTTAGCTCTTTCCAGGTTGAGATACAAGTCATGAATGTCAACTTTCTATTCCTGAATGATCTCCTTGAGCTTTGAGCCCTGGGAGCCCAAATCGGTGTCATCATCCTGAATGAGAATGAAATCTCTCTCTTGACCTTCTGAAGGCCCCTCATCATGCAATGGCTACTTACCCTTGTCCTGTAGCTACTTTTCTGTTGAAGTAAATAAGACCCCTTCCACCCCAGTGGAGATAGTACTCGTTTTGTTGCTGCAAACAATCTCATTGTGCCCTTTTGATAAGTGACAAACACTGGCACACTAGTGGTTTGAGTCTCATGCATCTCTTGCTGATGTGAAGGCTCTCCTGCCTCATGAAAAACTGATGATGACACTTGAGAACCTGTAAAGATCTCATGAGAAATGAAATCATCCCATGAAACATTCAGCAAGCTCAGCTGTTGCAACACCACCACAATCTTGATCAATGAAAAGTGATAGATGTTGTTATACTACTGAAGAGGAGGTTTCCTTTGCACCAATGTGGTCATTTTCTCAATATTCTGGCACATGAAATAGGAGAGGTTCATCATCCTCACCCCAATAAAATGCATCAATAATCGGATGTGGCAGGCATACAGGCAAGAAAATCTACCTTCACAGCTAAAATATTTAATTATGAGCTTCATCAATGGAGCATATGTGTCCTGAAGATACCTGAAAGGGAAAACTCTACTAATCTGCCTCTAAAAACTAGCCTTGATATAAGGCTCATAATGATCTTTGTCAACTAGTTGTCCTTTGTTCCATTGTTCTTCCACATTCAGAATACCTGTTGCTTTAGCTATAGATTCCGGTGTCAAAGTGAATGTCACACCTGCCAAATTGACATGACCATTGTGAAGATGGAGGACAAACAATCTAGCCAACTCATGATGGTATTTGACTCTTTCCACCATCTCACAAAATTGATAGCAGGATTGATGTTTGAAGCATGCTACATCAATTGGGCCAGCCAACAACTCAGTAAGTGTAATGGGCTCCTCCCGTATATGTTTTCCACCCTTGTGAGGTCTCCTTGGTGCATGAATTTTTTGGAGGAGTCACTTACTGTTTCCTCATTTCTGTTATAAGATGAATCTGACTCCAAGTTTTCCATCGTTTGATGTTTCTTAGATGAGTATGAAGAGATTTTATAAAGACAATAGGTATTTAGGTATTTGTTGCTAAATAACAGAGATTTGATATGATAAGGAATGTGAATGAGGGGTTTGGGATGCTACTTGTAGGGTTTCTGGGAACAACAGGGTTTGGGGAATGATATTTAGAGATTAAGGATGTTAATTAAGGTTTGGGAGAAGTGAGGATAGGGATTAGGGTTTTCAGTTTTGGGGATAGGGGAAATATGTAGGTGTAAGTGAAAGAGGGAAGGAGAAAAGAGGTGAATGAAATTGTAGTGAGGGGATGTGAAAATGGTAGGATGGGAATTTAACAGCAAAACTGTAACTTTGCAAACCCTAGGCAGCTTTCTTAATACAACTATGCAAGGAACTAGGGTTTTGTTTTTAACCTATTAAAACACCATGCAAATTGATGAAAACCCTTGCAATGGAAATATGGAGATGTTAACTTACTTGTGGAATGAAGAATTTGTAAGTTTGAATCCTGGAAGAGGAAATTTGAATGAGTTCGGGCTTTGGAGGCAAGTGCGTCGCGCCTCACTGGTGTGTCACACTAGTTACAATTTCAATGTAAAACCTGCGTTGTATGTGATTATTGGAATTTTTTTTGCTGAGACTTTATTTGACCTCCTCATGTGCCTGCTGATCATTATTGAGCTTTTACAAGACCTTGAGGACAAACACTAGACCTAATGAGACCTAAAACCCTAAAAAAGACTTTTTGCAGATGTAAAGACAAAAATGACTGTAAATGACCTAAAAATGGGCTAGAAAGTAAAGATCATGAGGGAAAATTTTATAAAATTCCACTGCCATCAGATGATCCATGACCTGAATGGAATGCAGATGACTGGATGAGACACCTAACATGCAATGCAACAAGAGTATTTTGATCACTGATGGAGGGATGAAGATACCGACACTAATAGATCCAATAAGAACCACAAAAAAATCCATTTAACCCTTGTAATGACTTTGTTTCATAAAGAATTGTGTCACTGACTCCATACCAATCATTAACATACCCCCTTCCAAAATGAAGATATTTCTAATTTCCAAAAGACTCTTGTCAAACAAGAAGATAACTGTAAACAAAAACACCAAATCTCATTAGGCCTATTGCAATCTTTTTGTGATCTTTCATCTCAACGGAAAGCATGGTGTTGCATTAAAATTGACCATAATCTCCTGGGAAACTAACGGATCTACAAAAAAAAAAGAATTACCCAAATTTGTCGTACTCTTCATTGTATTTAGATCTAGTAATCATTGCATTAAAGGGATATTAACAACGCCAAGATAATTTATTTTTGGATTACCATATCTTTTATCCCTCATTGGAACTTGGGATCCTTTCAATATTTTACATTTCTCTATTTGCAAAGCCAACCAAAAGTTTGGGATACTTCTTTTCTTTCCAAAATTAGGAATAGTGTGATATTATCCCAATCCATTTGCTATGCTTGGACACTTTTCTCTGAAGTTTGGATATTATGTAAGTTTTTTTATTTTGTTGTTGGACTTACTAATCTGGTGGTTGATTGGCTTAAATCCACGCAGGTGTCCCTGCTAATTGGAGGACAAGATATATTACTTTGCAAATGAATAAATAAGATATCACATACACACACACTACAAAAGCTAGGGAAGAAATACAACAACACATTGTTTGTAAAATCCAACGACTCTACATAAGCACCAAAAAAGAAAAACCACATGAAATGGATAGAAAATTAAAACTTTTTTGCCATTATTCCAGGCCCAACCATAAGATTTTTTAGGCTAATATATTGTCCAAAATGTTGGGTTGTGTTATATTCTTTCCATGACTAACCCACGTAGTTAACTGGGTGGTTAGAAGGGGGGGAAGCCCCCCCTTCATTGCGCCAATTGCATAGCGAGGGGATTCACAGGGGGTTTTAGGGGTGCAGGTAATCCCACTCTATGGGGCCTAGAAAATTTTGGTTTTGGACCCTATATTAGGTTGGGTGGACCTATCTATGGTTTTGTACATGTTTTTCGCATATGGTTTTAGACGAGATGGTTTTCAGTCCATGGTTTTGGACGCGATGGCTTTCGGTCCAGTGTTTCGGCATGTATAAATATGTATTGTAACATTGAAAGGAATATAATGAAAAATCAAGCTGGTAGTCCCAGTTTTGGGATCTAGGGGAAAATCTTTGTGTATATGTCTTTTATGTGTTATGCTCTCACATTATTTATTTTCTGTGTTTTAGAATTCATATGCAGGTAATTTCTGTACAGGGTTAAAACCTACATTTGGTTTCAGAGCTGGTTTGGCTTCAAGGGGATGCCTTTATTGTTGAGGGGTTTTGCTCAGGCCTGTGGTAGACCTTGTTTAATGGGAGATCTGCGAGATCGATTTTGGTGGTGAAAGAAGATGGCATGCAGTGGAAAGGTAGAGATCGAGAAATTTAATGGTTAGAGTTTGGAGTTGTGGAAACTCAAGATGGAGGATCTATTGGTGGATAAATATCAGTGGATTGTGGTAGATCTGGGTACTAAACCAATGGAAGTGTCCGATGAAGAATGGAAGAAGTTAGATCGGAAGGCAAAGAGAACAATACGATTATGTGTCTCAGATTCAGTCTTGTTGAATGGATTAGGGGAAGCTACGATGAAGGCTTTGTGGGACAAGTTAGGGACATTGTACCAATCTAAGTCTCTAGTGAATAAACTGTTCCTGTGGAAAAAGTTGTATAACTTGAGGATGAAAGATGGAGACTCAATGACAGAGAATTTGAATGCATTTAATACTATGGTAAGTCAGTTATCGTCTATTGATATCAAAATTTTAGATGAAGATAAGTGCATTAGTTTGTTGTGTTCTCTACCAGATTTGTGGGATAGTCTGGTTATTGCAATAGGTAGCAGTGCAACTACCTTGGAGTTTGATGAAATAGTCTCATCCTCACTAACGGAGGAGATGAGATGGAAAAACATGGAGAGCCAAAGTGGTAATGCCTTGTCTGTACAAGGACAGTCCCAGAATAGAAAAAAAAATAAGTCATCGAGTGGGAGATCTAAATCTCTAGGAAAACCTGTAATGGTGGTGTGCTGGAAATGCGGAAAGGAAGGGCACTACAAAAGGGACTGTAAATCTAAAGCTCCTGACAAAGGAAAGGGATCTAATGATGCTCCTTCTGTAGAGGTAAAAACCACTCAAATGAAGGTGCAGATGTGTACTTGGCTTCTTCAAGTACACATGTAGATGATGAGGCATGGTTGATTGACTCAGGTCCATCCTTTCACTTCACTCCTATAGAGAGTTGTTTTGCGAGTATGAGAAATATAATGGTGGTGATGTATTCGTAGGGGATGATAGGAAGGCTAGAATCATTGGTCACGGAAAAGTAAAGTTGAAGTTGTAAGGTGGAAGTGTTAGAACACTTCCGGGTGTTCCACGTATTCCTGCATTGGCCATAAATATGATTTCTGTAAGCAAACTGGAGAATGCAGGGGTAAAAACAATGTTTGAAAGGGATACCTACAAGATGGTTCAGGGAGCACCGATATTGACGCGGGGAGTTTGGATTGGAACTCTATACAAGCTGCAAGGTAGCACTGTTGTTGATGGGTGCAACAGTTTTGTGGTTCCTGAAAGTGGAGCAGAATATCTAGTGGTCTCTGGAGAGAATACCATGTTATGGCATCAAAGGTCTGGACATATTGGATAGAAGGGCCTTCGAATACTTCATGGTAAAGGTGTGGTGGGTGGTATGAGTAATAGATCTCTGGATTTTTATTTATGTGAAAATTGTGTATATGGGAAGCAAAATAGGGTGAGTTTCCCCTCTGGTGGTGAGAGGGTGAAACAGATATTAGATCTTGTGCACAATGATGTGTTTTGATCTGTGAAGGTTCCATCACTAGGTAAGTCTATGTACTATGTATCATTTATAGATGACTTCTCAAGGAATACATGGATATATTTCCTTGAGAAGAAATTTGAAGTCTTTGACAGGTTTAAATAATTTAAGGTTTTGGTGGAAAACCAGACATACAAGAAGCATGCTCAGTGTTGTCGGGTTAGGACAGGAATTTTGGGCAGAGGCAGTGGATACTGCATGTTACCTGGTCAACAAGTCACCTTCATCAGTTTTGGAGGATAAGACTCCACAAGAGGTATGGACTGGTAAGAAACCCTCTCTTTCACATCCAAGGGTATTTGTATGTGATGCATATGTACATGTTCCAAAGGAGAAACGAACCAAGTTGGATAGTAAATATGAAAAGTGCATCTTTATTGGGTATAAGGATGGTTTAAAGGGTTATAAGCTTTGGAACCCACTAACAAGGAAGGTTGTGTATAGCCGAGATGTGGTGTTCAAAGAGGTAAAAGATGTTATTAAACATTAAATCCAATCAAAGGAACCTAAAAGGATAGAGTTTGAGCTAAAGGAGGAAGAACCATATTCTACAGTAGAGGAGGAATGAGAAGATGAAGAGCCACAAACTCTGGGTGTGAGAAGATCAATTCGAGAAAGAAGGCAACTAGAAAGGTATAGTCCATCTACATTCTATTCAAATTTGCTTTATCTATTATTGATGATGATCCCAGAACTGTGAAGGAAGCAGTGGATTTAGAGGATGGAAAACTTTGGAAAGAGGCCATGGTTGATGTAATGGCAGCTTTGCACAAAAATGAGGCTTGGGATTTTGTGGAGTTGCTGACTGGAAGGAAACCCATTGGTAGCAAATGGGTGTTCAAGAAGAAGACAAATGCAGAAGGAAAGGTGGAGAAATACAAAGCTCGGTTGGTAGCAAAAGGTTACTCCCAAGTGTCGGGAATTGATTTTGGTGATATTTTTTCTATTGTTGCCAAGGTAACTTCTATTAGATTACTTTTATCTGTTGCTATTGACTTTGATTTTGAGGTAGAACAGATGGATGTGAAAACGACATTTCTTCATGGGGATCTGGAAGAGGAGATATACATGAAGCAACCTAAAGGCTTTGCAGTGAAGGGTAAGAAAAAACTGGTAAGCAAGTTAAAGAAGTCTCTGTATGGGTTAAAACAGTCACCAAGGATGTGGCATCAGAAATTTGATACATTTATATGGGGACTTGGATTCACCAAAAGCAAAGCAGATCACTATTTTTATTTTAAATTAATTGGTGACCATGTTATTTATCTGGTCTTGTATGTGGATGATATGTTGTTGGTTGGAAATGACAAAGAAATTATCCATGATTTGAAGACCCATTTGTCCTCCAAATTCGACATGAAAGATCTTGGTGCTGCAAACTATATTTTGGGCTTGGAAATTAAAAGAGATTGGGCAAAGAGGAAGCTCTATTTAAACTAGAGGAAGTATGTCGAGACAATATTGTAGAGGTTTAATATGTAGGATAGTAAACTGGTGAAGGTTCCTATTCCTGTAGGTGTAAAGTTATCTGCTAAACAGTGTCCCAAGACATAAGAAGAGGAAGAGGACATGTCCCGTGTTCCATATGTAAGTGCAGTCGATAGCTTGATGTATGTGATGGTTTGTACTAGATCAGCCTTTGCACATGCAGTGGGAGTATTGAGCAGGTTTATGTCAAAACCAGGGAAGGAGCACTGGACAGTAGTGAAGTAGGTTTTTAGGTATTTGTGTGGCATTAGTGATTATGATTTGTGCTAGCAAGGAAGACCAGGATTGGATAGAGTGTTGGATATTCGTGGCATTGTTGATGCAGACTGGGCTGGAGATATGGATCAAAGAAGTTCTACAAGTGGGTATATGTTTAACCTATTTTGAGGTGTAGTCAGTTGGATGAGTAAGAAACAATCTATAGTGGCACTATCAACTACAAAGACAGAATACATGGCAACCACTCACGCAAGCAAGGAAGTAGTTTGGTTGCAAAGATTTTGTTCAAGTATGGGGTTAGTACAAGGAGCTATAAGGATAGACTGTGAAAGCCAAAGTGCAATTTTCTTGGCAAAGAACCCTACATATCATTCAAAGACAAAGCACATTGATGTTCAGTATCACTTTGTGAGGGATATGATAGAAGACAAAAAGGTGTTGCTGGTAAAGGTGGACACTTTGAAGAATACTGTTGATGCATTAACAAAATTTGTGAGCTCTGAGAAGTTTTCTTGGTGTAGAGAAACAATGGGTATTGTAGGGCTGGATAAATGACTATACTCTCTTGTGGCCCCCTATGGAAATAAAGAAACAAGTGCGAGGATGTTGGGTTGTGTTATATTCTTTCCACGATTAGCCCACGTAGTTAACCGGGGGGTTAGAAGGGCAGCGGAGCCCCCCCTTCGTCACGCCGATTGCATAGTGGGGGTAATCATAGGGGGTTTGAGGGTGCAAGTAACCCCACTCTATGGGGTACAGGGTAGCGCCCTGAAAAATTTTGGTTTTAGACCCTATATTAGGTTGGGCAGACCTACCTATGGTTTTATGCATGTTTTTCACACATGGTTTTGGACGCAATGGTTTTCGGTCCATGGTATTGGATGCTTCGGCATGTATAAATATGTGTTGTAACATTAAAAGGAATATAATGAAAAATCAAGCTGGTAATCCCAGTTTTGGGATCCAGGGGAAAATATCTGTGTATATGTGTTTTATGTGTTATGCTCTCGCATTGTTTATTTTCTGTGTTTTAGAATTCTATGCAGGTAATTTCTGTACGAGGTTAAAACCTACACAAAACTTGGAATACTATTCTTGGACTCAAGGTACCTGGTCTAGTATGATACATAACCATCCAACAAATCCTTCAGGCCTAATGTACCCTATACTATGACTTGTGAGATATAGAAATTAATTTAGTAAAATATTTACAACAATGTCATATTGAGTTGGTTTAGTGTTAGAGTTTTTGGTAGCTAAATGCCCCTTTGGTGTTCCTTCACTTGCTTCTACATTGCTTCCATCATTTGGGATGATATACAGTTGTTTTTTCTGGTCCAAAGGAATTCAAAGATGCATTATGAATAACTGATGAAAATTCCATGAGATCACTATCAATTGCAACAAATATTCCAACACTCATCTTTGATGTTGTGATCCCAATAATACTCTATAAAATTCCATAATCTAAGATGTGCTCCCAACCTTTCAAAAATTCTTGTAGGAACAAGAGACATAGCCTAGTGGTAGGATGTTCCCCTATGTAAAACACAAGTCCTAGATCCAATATTATATTTATAGCTAAACAATCCAATATGTTTTCATTGAATCACTAGTGGATCATGATGTATCTTCAAATCCAACTGATATAGTAGTATTAGCTTTCCAATAAGGGCTGCTTCTAATGGTGGCAAGCCTTCTGGTCTAATTGCAGCCTTGTCCAAACCTTAGAAATATAAAGAAATTCATTTACACAATCCACACAACTTCTAAAAGTAAAATAATTTTCACTATATATACATAAATGGGGAGATCTAGAAAACAAGGCTAAGAGACTATTTGCAAAATATATTGATTGTAAATGCTACAATTCATAATGAATTCAGATGAAAATGAAGTAAATGACAACACACAGGCACAATAAATGTTCCTTGTGAAATAATGGCCAACCAACGCAGTAGATGATAGTTAGTATATTTGAGGATTTTAACCAATTCGAGTGACAAAAATAACCATTAAAACCTTGAAAAGCAAGGGGAGCCAAAAAATTACGTGTATAGGATACAAATTTTGGGGCGTATTATAGCAGCAACAATAAATATTTAAACCTAATTCAATTTTTCATATGTTTCAGCATAATAGTGTGATTCTATATATGTGTGGCATTGGTGATACTTTCTTAATTATTTTTAAATCAATATATTATTAGAAATGTGTGCAACCTAACATCGATGTGAGTTCTTGTTATGTGCATTGGTACTATTTTAAGCTATTTCATTGGTGCTAAAATATAATACCTATAAGTTTCACTACAGTATTGTGCTAATTACTTTTTAAGCCATTATTTCTATTCAAACTATAGAAACTTAATAAAATGTGCCATATATCGTAGCACATTGTTACATTTATAGGTTAGAGGGAACCAAATCTTTATCTATATATCTATAAATACGTAGATAGAGTAGAAGGTCTTTTATTTTTCAATTCTACCATCTTCTTTCTAAAATATCTGGTGCTAGGTAGGGGTCCAATAATAAGGAGGAGTATTGTTTTTTGGATCCTTCCAAAATCTATAGCTAATAAGGCTTAGATAAAATTTAAGTAATGGGAGACTCAAAATTTCCCTTGGATGAGGAAAAGAAAAGAAAAAGGAATTAGAGTATAACTTTAAATTCCATTATGAATATAGTTGTATAAGTAATTATTAGTTTGTATATACCTTCATTAATCATAGATTCAAATAATTAAACTCACAATCTTTTGAGTTTTCAAAAGAGGCCCATTCTTTGTAGGAAGGCATGATTTTGGAACAAGAATACATGGACAACTTGTTTCTTTCAGAATCCTTGTATCCATATTTTACTAGTTGTTGAGCCTTTGGCTAATGGTGTATTCGAATGATCATTCATCCTAAAGATGTTAGTAGAGTTCTCGAAAAAATTATATTTTTGTTTTGTGTTTATAAAGGGATAGTCTTAATCGTTGGCTTACATTTTTTATCATGTATGGTGTAATATAATTATATCATGTAATTTTGTGTCAATATGTTTCTTATAACTCTTTTTTGAGCCTTCACAATAAACTATGTATGTTCTAATATCAACTAAAAAATAATGAATATAACAACCTAAGGTTGATACATCTATGTGTTTTGTGCATCTGCATGATTATTAAGGTAAAAATATAGTGTTATAGTTGGACATATTAGTAATATTTTTATTTTCATTTAAAAAAAGTTATTTTAACTCAAAAAAAATTAAACCAAATGATCGCACCATCCGAGAATGATGCACCAATGTTGATGAAGGTGAAATATGCATCAAGATAGGTTTTTTTGAAATATTTTAAATTGATTTTTGTTCGAATTTAGTGCAACATTATGGTAATGTGTTTGTATTGGCATGCATTGGTGTGCTTGCCAAGTGAGTGAATTAGTGCAATTAATATGGATTAGGTTTCCTGAAGTTGTAACTATTGTTGGTCATCATTGTTGGGTAATTTAATTGCTAGTTAAATTACATAATTAAATTATCGAACCCAAGGTTTGTATCCGTGATAAGTGTATGTGCACTATATATGATGGGAGGTTTACTTTTGATTAAGGTTTTAAATCTAAGAGAAAAGTGCAAAGTTCAACTATTCAAGACTAACTCTTATCAAGTTACACACATGTTCTTTTTGTAATATCAATTTCAAAATTGGCTAAACTAGAATGCATGAATCACAACCCGCTAACCTAATAATTGAAAAGTATATTCTATCAAAATGAAATTAAAAGTCTATTCTAATTAAGTAGAATTGAAAAGGCTATACTAATGAGCAAAATTGAAAGTATATGTTATTTTTGTAGAATTGAAAGTCTATATTGGCAAACAATTAAAGGAAATTTATTATAATGAACCTGAAAGGAAACATATATACTCTAGCTTTGTTCTAATAAAACTCAAATAACCACTTTTTTATGAGCACATAAGAAATTAAAGTAAGGACGAACATGACTTAGAAAGCAGTAACGGAAAATCTTAACAAATTACTAATGTGTATAGTTTTAATGAGATTCAACCCAGACATGAACCATAAATCTAAGACCAAGCGAGAATTCAAGTATGTAAACTAATAAAAGAAAATGTTTTTGGTATTTTATTCTTAATGTTGAGTGTTAAACCTGTTGTAAGAAAAAATTAACACATGCAAGAAAAACAAAGTATCGATCTAAAGTTTAAATCATTCCACATCTATTTAATAGAGATAAAATTGAAGGAATTGTTAAAAAACAAAATAAAACAACAATATACTATCTCACTTCTCTCTAGGGAGGCCTCTTGGTAAGTATGAGGCGTGAAAACCCATATAGACAAGTTAAATCACCATGCATAGGTGCAGGAATGGAATATTGCATTCACTAGAAAATAAGTCTCAAAGAGTTGTAATCATTACAGAGCTAAAATATTCATTGTCTTTACTTCAGATCAAAGAATATCTATGCTTTACTTAACCAACAAATTCAGAACAAAATAACACCAAGAGGAATTTCCTCGATCGACACTTAGGTTTCCTATTTAAAAAAAAAAAATCTATCTTTTAAGATTTCAAGATTTTATTCATCATGATTTTCTACGAGAAGAGAAAATCATGATGATTTTCGATGCAAGCATAATCATCTTTAGGTCTCAAATCTTGCTCACTTGATTCCATACTCACTTGGTGATGAAATTACTTTCCTTGTAACCCTGTGTGAGAATAGAACAAATTTTATTTTCAATTTAACCAACCAAGTTCTCAAGCTCTATGATCTTCCACACAAGCATGATAGGTGGATATCCTTGTTTCTAAAATCTTGCATCTATCCATTTATTTTTTTTATCTTCAAATTCTCAAGAACTTGCCTAACCATGGACTTAGTTGCAGAAATTCAAATCAACTATGAAAAAAGTACAATTCCATAGCCATAGCAATATTTTAACCAATTTCACAAAGAAATAACGGATTATGAGTTATGAATGAATGAGACCTTATATTATAACTGAGGATGCCCTTATGTCTTGTAAATATATCAAAAACACATATGGAATAGGTGAAAAGAAAGGGAAAAAGGGTGTCAAAATTAGTACAATTCAGGTATCCAACATTCCCCCCATGTTGAAGATGTTGCATGCCCTCATGAAAAACAATGGAGATATGTCCTGTTGCTGCACTATCTCTGATGCTTAGATCAAAACATCCAATTTTTTAGATGTCCCTTTTCAGTGTACATTTAATGACCATCGAGGCATTCTCATCAAAAGCTTCCCTTGTAATATTTTAACTTTCTGCCTAAGACCCCTCTTATTTTCCTTGAATTTTTGGTTCCTTTTATACCAATGACACATTCTTGACATCATAGTATCATTTTGAGCCTTCAAAATTTCATTTTGTGACCTTACTGCTTCATTTTCATCTTTGAAATGTCTATTCATACTTTTAACTCCTCAATTTCCTATTTCAGAGTATTGAGAAGTAGTATTAATCTTTGGGCTAGTCATAGGAACATCATTATGTAAGAAGTCTTCAAAAAATTTAATTTCTATAAGAGAATTTACCTTTTTTTGTGCCTTCTATTCTAGAGTTTCGAAGTAATCATAAACATGTTGCTGAGTAATATCAATCTTAGGAGTGTTTCTTGCTGGACTTGAATAAGATGGAAATTCTGCTATTACTTCAATCTCAACATTGTCTCCTTCATTAAGATAAAAGGTCTCTGACTCTTCCATTCATATGAACACTTAGAAATCCTTTTACTTCTCCTTAGTTTTTATTTAGGATTTTCTACCTTGTTTATGCGCTCTTTCCTTTATTGTCTTTGGTTTTTTTTCAACTTCACTGGCTTCCTTTCTTCTAATATTTTCCTTTTTGTTTTTCTTCTTAGGTTCATTAAAAAATTGGCTAAGGGGAGCATCCTCTTCTATCTCAAGTGGTTCACCCACTATGAAATCCTTGGTTTCTTTCTTTGTAGACTCAGGGTTAGGGTTCTAAGAAACCTTGCATCGACTATTTTTAGTATTTGGTCACTCCTATTCCTCTAAAACTTCTATGAAATGATTCCTTACCAAAAATTCTTGTCAATTATCACTAGTAGACTTCAAGTGTGCTTCAACAAGAATCCTCACTAAGTTGTGGTGATAGAAATCCCTATCAATATTTATTGAATATCTTTTTATATTAAAAGCATATTATTTAAGCTCCACATCAAATAACATGTCATGTTTAATTATTTCCCTTTAATGAAATGCATTAATAGCCTTACATGGTTAAAGAGTAGGTTCCAAACCTACCTTCACAAGTGAGAAATTTATGAAGTATGAAAAATAGGTTCCTCCATTTTTATTTGAGTATTGTGATTGGAATTCCATTATTGAAAGCCAAAGTATCCATGCTTGGGTTGTGTAAAAAAGTCTTCTAGTTCTCGTTCTTAAGTCTTTGATTCTTAAACAACCTTACACCATACCTTTGGATATTTGTTGCCTCTGCTATGAAAGATTATGTGATTTTCAATGTAATATCTCTAATATTTTCTTCCAATGCGTCAAACACTCTGAAAAATGTTTTGGTAACTTTATTTTCATAACCATAAAACTTTTCAAAGTATTTAAGCCACCCTGCCTTCTACAATTGATCTCTAACTTGTGGGTAAGCACTGAGGAATTTGTACCATTCGACTTAAATTGAACAATAAAACCCATTGCGGAAGAGAAGTTGTGTCCCCGAATTGCCTTTTTTGATAGGGATGGATGGAAGAGATGTGAAATGGAATGGTTTGATGGTGGTTGGGTTTGGAGTGAAATAGATCATGAAGGTGGTGTTTTAATCTTAATGAAACTCTCTCTTTAATGATTTCCATAATTTGACCAATATGATATTATAGGACCCTGAGAATTCAACATAATTTAAATGATTTATATGCGTTGGAAGATATTTTTGACGTGATGGATTAGGATATGAGATTGAATGATGGGATAAAGTTATGAGTAAGGTCATAATTTCAGTTATTATTTAAAAATATGTATCATAAACATTTGATAGAATCATAAATCTACTTCTTTATTTGATGAAAATTGACATAATATCCTATGTGCATAGCTTTGATGTACTTACTTTACTTTTGTTGTAGGTTGATGATGCATTGTGAATGATTTCTGGTTGAAAATACTTGCATGTCTGTCATTGGCTACAAAATATGAAATTAGCTAAAAAAAATGTTGTAGATTATGCATCTTTTCTTGAAACCTGTTGTTGATGATGAAAGTTGATCATCTTTATTGATGATGGAGATGAGCCTCCCTTTTAGAAGAGAACAAATTCTTCCAAAAAATTTATTAGAGTTTCAAAAATTTATTGGATTTCAAAGAAGGAAGGGTGAATAGAGAAAAATGGGAGAAAGAAAACAAAAATTTGAAAATACAAGCTGCCAAGGACCCCTTGGCTTTCATACTTATTCTTTTATTTATATATTTCTTTTCTTTATATCTATCTATCTATCTATTATCTATATATATATATATAATATATATATATATATATATATATATATATATATATATATATATATATAATTTTTTAGAAAAAGAAATTATAATTCTTTTGATGGTAGGGAAGGAGAATCTCCTTTCCTTACCAACTCTAGATCATAATTCTTTTGTAGATGTTTAACAAATTTCTCTCTTGTCATGGGCTTATGATATAATTTAAGCCTATGCCCATTGACAAGGAAGGTGATATTTTCTTCATCAATAGTCTTGATTCTAACTGCTCCATTATAAAAAACAATATCTATTTCATAAGGACCAAGCCAATGTGTTTGAAATTTTCCTTGGAAATCCTTAAACTTAGAATAAAAAACAAGAGCCCAATCACCTACCTTGAATTTCTTAACTTTGATAGATTTGTTATGCTACTTGGTTCTTTTTTGTTGGATTATGTTTGTTTGTTGTATGGCATCTTGTTGGATCCCATCTAGTTCATTCAATTGTGTCAATCTATGTTTTGAGATTCAGATAGATCAAATCCCAAATTTATTGTTGTTTTAAAGGTGTCCACTTGGAATTCAATTGGAAGCAAGACTTGTTTCCCATATAATACATCATAAGGAGCATGTCCAGTAGTGTTTCTCCATGTGGTGTGGTATGCCCAAAGTGCCTCTGGAAGCCTTTCTACCCAATATCTTATGTACAAGTGTACAATCTTGGTCATTGTTTCTTCAAGTACCTTGTTGGTAGATTCCACTTTCCCATTGGCTTGTGGATTATACAAAGTAGATTTCCAATGTTTGATCTTGTATCTCTCCATAATTTTATGCACCAACTTAGATGTTAACTGAGCACTTTGATATGTCACAAGTTCCCTTAGGACACTAAAACGAGTGAGAATATCCTCAATAAGAAATGTAACTACAAGATTTTCAATAGAAAAATGAAGTGGCTTATATGTTACCCATTTTGTAACATAATTTGTACAAACAAGAATATACCTTGTTTCTTAGATGGAGGGTTGATTGGACCAACAAAATCTAGAGCCCATTTTTTAAAAGGTTCTATGATTACCTGAGGTGTAGAGGCATATCATATGATTGGATGGGTCTTCCCATTCTTTGGAAGCTATCACATCTTTTGACATATTCCTTGACATCTCTAAAAAGAGAAGGCCAATAATATCCCAGAAGAAACACTTTGTATGTAATTATTCTATTAGAAAAGTGTCCTCAACATGGTTCATCAGAGTAATCTCTTAATATATCTGGTACTTAACCATATCAAAAACATCTTTCCATAATCAGATCAATTTTGGTTTGGTACAATTCTCCCTCTATCCATGAGTAGGGTGCACTGACTTTGATGAATTTATGTCTTTCTTTGGATGGAAATGATGAAGGAAACTATCATTTAGCTAAATAGGTAGCAATATTTGCAAACTAAGGGATTTTAGTAGACATTGCAAAAATATATTCTTCAAGAAAAATATCCTTTACAGAGTATCAATGTTATCATTATGCATCTTAGAGAGGAAATAAAAAATTTTGTTTTCATTTCCTGACCTATCCAGGATGGTAATATTGAATTCTTGTAACAATAAAAACCATCTAGTAATCCTTCCATTAGTAACCGGTTTAATAATCAAATATATAATAGAAGAATGATTTATATGAATGAAAGTATCATAACAAATAATATAATGTTGAAACTTATTAATGGCATGAAAAAAAACTAAGATATCCTTTTCTATAATTGTATAATTTAACTTTGCGGGAGTCAAATTTTTATTCATATAATAAATATCATAAAAATTCAAGTCTTTTTGGACATGGAGTGATGGAAGATATATCCTTTTCTATAATTGTATAATTTAACTTTGCGGGAGTCAAATTTTTATTCATATAATAAATATCATAAAAATTCAAGTCTTTTTGGACATAGAGTGATGGAAGAGATGGTTAAGGTTTTGTTGGGACGTAGCACAGAATATATGACTCCTCTCATGCCAAATGGAACAAAGGAAGGTCAAGGGCATCATCGTAAGGTGCAAGGACAAGATCTGTCTAGATCAACAACCTCTCCAAATCTGAAGAAGTTGCATAGTTTTCCCTACGCTAAAGGAGAAGTACCACGTAGACCAATGAGATGGCCCACGATAGCCATCAAGATTTTTTCCTCAAGCATGGATCCAATGGAAAATTCATGGCCAAAATTATTGGAGACGATGTCTATCTTCCTGCAGAGGGTCCTGATCATACAATATTGGAATGTGAGGTTGGAATATAGTCGCATGAGCAATTTTGAGATGGATCAACTCTCTACTTTAGCATATTAGAGGGTAAATAAGGCACATCTCATTCCCATGATTTTGAAACCTTCAATATGCCACTTAGAACAATCCTCCAGCATAAATCCTACTCCTGACAAACATATATGTACACAAAAGATATCAAATCTGAAACACAAGACACCCTTTCAAGTTTTCATCAAATCTCTAGATGGGAAATCACATCTCATGTGGGTTATAGCATATGATTAGGTATCAATGATGAAGAAAAATATTTTTCACAAAGGTATCAAGGATGAAGCAACATATTTTCCACAAACTAGGCTATTTGACATACCTACAAAATCTGATCTATGGAGGAAAAACAATGCAAGACGACCGAAGAATTCAAGACTACAGTCTACAATGTCTCCCAGTTATCCTCCATTATTTTTAATCTGTGATTGTGAGGAGGCTCTACTAGATCAAGCCATTCAAAGGGAACAAGGGATATGTCTGGATTTGGTCTTACAAAGGGACAGAACAATGGATACTCATCATTTAAATACATCCTCAAAGGAAAACCAGATGCCCCCTCAAATCTAGTTCAGACACACAACATTCCTAGCCCTTATATTTTGGAGCAGCAAACACAAGTTCCAACACTGATTATAGATCTAACTAAAACAAGTGATATGTGCACATTATATGAAGCCAAAGCTATTATATGTAGATTTTGTTAGGGTCCCACCCTAACCCCCTTATCTATGTAATGGGACCACGTCATAGTCAAGAGTCAATAAAGCCCATATTAATAATTGTAAGTGGTTAATCCGCAATTAATAACGGAACCACAGTTAGCTGCAAATGGGCTGTAGTATTAGATATATGGTATTAATCATACACGGTATTGGCCCGTGGTATTGCACGTAGGAGTCATATATAAAGGATAGAAACTCCCTACGAGGAGCATCATGTCTTATTTTGTAATCGAGCTCTGCTTTATTGGAGGTTGCCCCCTCGAAGAGGCCAGTGAACATTACTCTCTGACTAATAAATTCATTTCTATTATGTTTTCTGGGTATCTTTTCTTCGTATATTTTGTATTTGGGTATCATTTGCAGGTTAAGAGCATAACAAGTGGTATCAGAGCACTTTCCAGGGCCGGTGGGATCTCCATTTAGTAGCAAATTTTTTTTTTTGGCTCGAGACGTGTTCCGGCGTCTTTAAACCACGGGATCTGTCATTGAGTGCATAAATCTGTGGATTTGGGGAGGCATGCACATAGGAAATACAAGAGGTGGTCACGTCTGTTGGACTCCCTTGTAACCCCTGTGGGTACCCCTTCGAGTAGTAGCGCATTAGACAAAACCACGCACGGACTGTCTTCCACGTACCCTCTGGGTATATCGGAAGCCCCATAGGCTCCCTGAAAACCTCGCCATAGATAAACCAGCGACTGTCTTGCGGCTACAGTACATCGAGAACAGCACTCGGAGAGATTACTCGCTCGTACGATAGGGTAGTCGGGTGGTATGACTAAGGGTACAGTCGACTCTCCTTAGTTAGAGCCATGAAACATTGAGCCGAGTACTACTGCCAGGCCCTTATGTATATTGCGATCTGTAGCACCTGACACTCCTCAAGACCCTAGTTTCCTTTTTTACTCATCATCTCTTCTAGGTCCGCTTGAGCAAAGGAGTGTAGCAGCAGAAATCGGTCCCAATAAGCCAGTTTCGATCTATTAGATTCATCAGATCTACCAAAGCAGTCAGTTCAGCCGTCCAACACTATCCGATCCACCATTCAGATCTCTTAGATCCACCAGACCAGAAGCGTTGTGACGGGTTCCTATACAAGGGTATAATTGTCGCAGGACTTTTGGCCGCATTGACATTTTCAGGAATTGGCAACTGCAGTATTGATCAAGAAGGAGTAAAATTCCGTTAGAAGTAAAAAAAAAAAAAAAGTCTGAGATCTTTCGGGACGCTTATTGGTGATATAGCCCATTAAAATCAGGACGACAAGCTGAGCATGGTGGTACCATTCAATTAATTGGGAAAATTTTTTGGCGGTCCCAATTTTTCATCAGGTCGGTGTATGGTAGCAACTAGAGCTGAAGCGATGGCCAATGAAAGGATGGACAAACTGGAAGAAACTGTGAACAAAATCCAAACTCAGCTTAGCAGACTAGATCTAGATAGAATGAACACAGAGCTTAGAGGAGTAAGTATCCAGCTACAGAAATTGCAAGGAAAAGGCAAGGAGGATTTTATGTCAAACGACAAGGAGCAAGCCCACGAGGAGGGATATAATGGCCATGAAGGCATTTACGGTGAATCTAGCCACTCTCCTCATGTCTGGCACACCCATCCACCACCCAGTCAGTGACCTCCTAAGTTGGATATGCATAAATTTGACGGTTCTCACACGTCCGCATGGGTATCACAAATGGACCAATATTTCAAATTGAATCATATCCTAGATGATGTGACTAAGCTTATGTTGGGGAGCATGTACTTCGACAATGAACGGTGGCAATGGTGGGAATGGCATCAGCGTTGCAATGGATATTTTAGGACTTGGACCCAATTTACCAAAGCCCTTCGAGACCGCTTTGAACAAGAAGACTCTTATTTGGGTCGTCTCACTAAGCTTTGACAGACTGGTACAGTGGAGGAATATATTAATTCTTTTGAAAGCTTAGCTTTCTGCACTAAGGGTCTCACAGATGAGTTCTACACAGAATGTTTTATCAGCGGTCTTAAAGAAGCCATCAAAGCTCAAGTTCTACTTCACCACCCTCCCATGTGGACGGAGGCTTGCCAGGTAGCTCGTAAGGTGGAACGTGCATTAGCAGCCCAATACAGTCACCCAAATTTCCTCGCTAAAGATCGTCCCCCACAGACGCAGAACACGACTCAAACACTTAAGGTCCAAAAGGTGTCCCCTGCGGAAATGGCCGAAATAAGGAAGCAAGGACTATGTTACTACTGTGATGAAAAATACTCCCTAGGTCATAAATGTAAGGAGCCCAAATTCTTTCAAATAGATGCCACAGACTACAACTCAACAGAGGAAGATCCTCCACTTGAGGAACATGAGGCACTAGAGGATGACAACCAACAGGACAATGTCTCTGACGAACCCGTTATTTTTTTGCATGCCTTGGTAGGGATTTCTTCCCCTAAAACGCTCAAAATCGGAGGGTTTATTAAACATCGCCCAGTAGTAGTCTTGATTGATAGTGGAAGTACACATAATTTCATCCATCAAAAGGTCGCAAAAATAGTGCATTGCTTTGTACGAGCAGTTTCTAACTTCCAAGTTCAAATTGCAGATGGAGGCACAATGAAATGTGAAGGCCGTTGTGAAAATGTTAAACTTCAAATGGGGGATTATCAGTTGAAAACCCACATGTTTGCCATACACATGGGGGGTTGTGACATTGTCCTCGGCGCTGACTGGCTCCGCACTCTTGGGCCAATCACAATGGATTTCCAGGAGTTGTATATGAGTTTTAAGCAGAACAACCACACACATACCCTCCGAGGACTCCAGGCGGGAGCCCCCTCTATCATAAGCTCGCATAGGATGGAAAAATTGTTAAAAAAGGGCAATCATGGAGTGGTAGCTTAATTTAATGCCATCCAGGGAGTCGAAACCAAGCAACCGCCACTTCATCCTAAGATGCAACAGATTTTAAATAACCATCTGTCGGTCTTTGACAAGCCTCAAGGGCTTCCACCCTCATGAGGGGAACATGATCATAGCATCACCTTGGTTCCAGGGGCCCAACCCCCAAATGTGCGCCCATACAGATATCCGTTCACCTAAAAGAACGAAATAGAAAAAATCATCAAGGAACTTTTGGAAGCAGGGGTCATTCATCCCAGCATCAGTCCTTACTCATCCCCAGTGGTCATGGTGCTCAAAAAAGATGGGGAGTGGCAGATGTGTCCTGACTTCAGGGCCCTCAATAAGTTGACAGTCAAAGATAAATTTCCCATCCCGGTGATTGATGATTTGCTAGATGAACTCAATGGGGCTCAATTTTTCAGGAAGCTGGATCTTCACTCCGGCTACCACCAGACTCGCATGAAGGAAGTCGACGTCCCCAAGACTGCTTTAAGAACTCATGAAGGCCACTATGAATTCCTGGTCATGCCATTTGGTCTTGGTAATGCCCCCTCTACTTTTCAGAGCCTTATGAACCACATCCTCAAGCCATATCTCAGGAAATTTGTCCTTGTCTTCTTCGATGACATCCTCATCTATAGTTGCACTTGGGGCACACATCTTTAGCATGTAGATCAACTCTTGCAACTGCTCCGCAAGCATAAATTATTTGTCAAGATGTCCAAGTGTTCATTTGGCAGGGCAGAGGTAGAGTATTTGGGCCACATTGTGGGGCGTGAGGGTGTCAAGGTGGACCCCAAAAAGATCCAAGCAATGCAGGAATGGCCTCAAACTAAGACCTTGAAGAGCTTGCGAGGATTTTTGGGTCTCACAGGCTATTATCGTAAATTTGTCCACAACTAAGGTCGCATAGCGAAGCCCCTCACCCAACTCCTAAAGAAAAATTCATTCTTCTGGAATGAGGAAGCACAACAGGCCTTTACAGCTCTAAAAAATGCCATGTGTTCCACTCCGGTTTTAGCACTACCTGACTTCACCAAATCTTTTGTCATTGAATGTGATGCTTCGGGTACAGGTATTGGGGCGATCTTAATGCAGGAAGGCCGACCGTTGGCCTTCACAAGCCAACAACTCAGTGGGAGGAATCAGGGCCAATCTACCTACGAGAAGGAAACGATGGCCATCTTACATGCAGTCGACACCTGGCGACCTTATTTATTGGGGGGACGTTTCCAAATCCGCACATATCATCACAGTCTTAAATATTTTTTGGAGCAACGCCTATCCTCCCCACAACAAAATAAATGGCTAGCCAAAATGCTGGGATACGATTATGAGATCATTTACAAGAAAGGGAAAGACAATAGTGTAGCAGATGCATTATCTCGCCAATTTGAGGAGGAAAGTACCCTGCTAGCTATTTCCCTCCCCATTCCAGAATGGATTGAAGAAGCTCGCAGGGAATGGTTTTCACACCTCGGGCTCTCCCAACTCATTTCTCAATTGCAGGCAGATCCAAATTCCACCAAGGGCTATTCGTGGCAGGATGATATTCTTCGCTACAAAGACAAAGTCGTAATATCACCAACATCCACTCAAAAGTCGCATTTTGGTAGAGATGCACTCATCTCCCATTGCAGGTCATTCGGGCTTTCAGAAGACGTATGCTCACACCAGAAGATCATTTTTTTGGACAGGCATGAAAAAGGACTTCCTTACCTTCGTAACTGAATGCGATGTCTGTCAATGCCACAAAGGGGAAACCGTCAACACACCAGGCACATTACAACCATTGCCTATTCCGGCATCAATTTGGATGGAGGTTTCTATGGATTTCATTACAGGTCTTCCAAAGTCAGGGAACGATTCAGTCATCATGGTGGTTGTGGACCGATTGTCGAAGTATGCTCATTTCTGCGCTCTTCCCCACCCATTTACACCAACTTTGGTTGCTTAATCTTTCATGGATCAGATCTTCAAATTGCATGGCATGCCCACTTCTATTGTGTTTGACTGCAACCTGATCTTCACCAGTAATTTTTGGCAGGAACTCTTCAGAATACAAGGCACTCAACTAAAACTCAGTACTTCCTATCATCCGTAAACAGATGGTCAAACCGAAGCCGTCAACAAATGTCTAGAAACCTACCTTAGGTGTTTTACTTCAGAAAAACAACACCTTTGGGTACAGTGGCTACCTCTGGCAGAATGGTGGTATAACACCAACTATCATGCCACCACCAAAATGACTCCCTATGAAGCAGTATCTAGTCAACTCTCGCCTTCACCTACTTCATATCTCAAGGGATGCTCAAAATTCCAAGCAGTGGATCAACTCCTACAACACCGCGCAACTATGCTCGCCCATCTTAGAGAAAATCTTCATCAAGCTTAGAACTGCATGAAGCAACAGGTAGACCAGCATCGCTCAGAGTGCCACTTTCAAGAAGGGGATCAGGTCTTTTTATGGCTCCAACTGTACAAGCAAACATCACTCAAAGACAATGGATGTCAGAGACTCTCTGCCAAATTCTATGGACCCTATCAAGTACTTCAACGCATTGGAGAAGTGTCCTACAAGTTGGCCTTGCCACCTACTACAAAAATCCATCCAGTTTTTCATGTCTCATGCCTCAAGAAAGTGATTGGGAACAATTGCAGAATTCAGACTAGTCTCCCAGAATTGGACGAAGAAGGATCTATCTGGCTTCAACCGGAACAGGTCCTCGACACACGAGTCAAGCAACTACGCGGCCGCATGATTAAGGAAGTCCTCGTCAAATGGAAAGACACCTCTCTAGAAGATGCAACTTGGGAACCAACCACTATTCTGCAGCAGTTTCCGCAGCTTCAGCCTTGAGGACAAGGCTAGTCTTAACGGGGTGGGCATGTTAGGGTCCCACCCTAACCCCCTTATCTATGTAATGGGACCACGTCATAGTCAAGAGTCAATAAAACCCATATTAATAATTGTAAGTGGTTAATCTACAATCAATAACAGAACCACAGTTAGTTGCAAATGGGTCGTAGTATTAGATAGATGGTATTAATAATACACGGTATTGGCCCGTGGTATTGCACGTAGGAGTCATATATAAGGGATAGAAAATCCCTGCGAGGAGCATCGTGTCTTATTTTGTAATCGAGCTCTGCTCTATTGGAGGTTGCCCCCTCGAAGAGGCCAGTGAACATTACTCTCTGACTAATAAATTCATTGCTATTTTGTGTTCTGGGTATCTTTTCTTCGCATATTCTGGGTCTCTTTTCTTCGCATATTTTGTATTTGGGTATCATTTGCAGGTTAAGAGCATAACAGATTTAATAGTTTCTGGCCAAAGACGATGGATCTGTTTCATTGGATCTTCACAACTTGGACTACCAATTGTGAGATCCACCTTTGCTCCAAATGTTTTTTCATAGTAAAGTTTGCATCATCAGAACAACGAGATTATATATTGAGTGAAGGCCCTTGGTTTTGGGGATCTACAAGAATTTTTAAAACCCTATGGTTCCCAAAATTTGATTAAAATATAATGGTAGTCTTAAGAATACTAGTATGGGTCACACTACATAATCTTCCCCTTCACTTATGGCACCTCAAAGTACTGGAAGGCATTAGGAACCTCTTAGGGTGATACATCAAAATAGATACACAAAGAGTCAAAGAAAGGATCTGCACTTTCACTAGAATTTGTGTGTAGTGGATCTCAGCAAGGGTTTTCTAGATCATATTATCTTGAATCACAACAACAAGTGTTGGACTCAGTTCCTTGATTTTTAAAATACGACATTTAGATGTTGAATATGCTGATAGACTGGTCATATTCAATCCACATGCCTTGATTCCAAGAAAGAGTCACAAAGGAAGAAGAAACCAGGAAATAAACCCAAAGGATGGCAATTTCCTCAACATTGCCTAATGATGAAAAGGAAGAAGAAGAAATGGAACCCTTTACCAATGAAAATTACCAACAATGACATGGTAGCACAAGAAAGGAGGAATAAAATCATGAAGTATCAAAACTCCCACTATAGACAGGGAGGATTCCAAAGGCAATGATCTAGGGGGTATCAAACATCATCATGCATTAGAAAGCTTACACTGAAATAAGGATAATCCAAGAAAAGATGTCGAGAATCATCTAGCACTTGTAGCACGCACTCCATCTCAAGGAGATTGGCATAAAGTGGAGAAAAGGGTAACATGTTTCTCTACATGTTAAATTTTATTATTTATTGCCTATGCGATCACCAGTCTTGACTGGCTTGATGGAATGCTTTGTAAGAATCTGCAACATGTAATTTTGTTTTCATTAATAAAATTATGATTTTCCTTGGGAAAAATAATTCAAGTCTTTTTGTCCCAATACAACTCCTAAAGTAGTATATAAAGTATCACTCAAATTACGAAATGGGAGACACCAATTTTGTCCTCTTAATATTGGTACTTTTGTAATTCTTTGTTTCGATGATTCAAATGCCTTTTGGCAGTCAGAATTCCAAAAAAAGTCACAATCTTTTGTAAGTTTAAAGAGTGGATAAGCTATTTTGTAAAGTTTTCTATGAATATTTTGTAATATCTTATAGAACCAAGAAAAATTCTAACATCTCTCTGACAAGTTGGTACCAAAATCTTGGAAATGACTTCAACTTTCGTTGTGTCCACTTTGATCCTAGCACCTGAAATATGATGTCCCAAAACAATTCCTTTGTTAAACATCATAAAAAAAATCATGAATTAATGAAAGATTTTCTTATTTATATCTAATGAGAACTTTTTCTAATTTATCAATAGATTATTGAAAAGTATTTCCATAGATAGTAAAATCATCCATGTAAACTTCTACACAATCATGGATTAAGTCTGAAAAGATACCTAAAAATTCTCTTTGGAATGCAATAGATGCATTACATAAACCAAAAGGAAGTACCTTGTAAGAATACATACTCCATGGACATGTAAATTGTTTTTTGTCTTGATCTTCTGATTCCAATTGAATTTGGTTATATGCATTGAAACCATCAAGAAATGAAAATGATTTCTTCTCTACTAAAGTATCTAATACTTGATCAATGAAAGGTAGTGAAAAATGATATTTTAAAGTAGCCTTGTTTAGTTCTTTATAGTCAATGCACACTCTCCACCTTCCATTATTCTTGGGAACAACCGATAAAGGTGAGACCCATTGGATATCTAATATTTGGTAAATGAAATTCACATTAAGTAACTTTTGTAACTCATCCTTAAAAGTCTCCCTCAGATTGGGATTCATCCTTCTCTGAGGTTATCTCATTGGTTTGGCATTTTCTTGAATATAAATGTGATGCATACATGTATTATGGTCAATTATCATGTCAATGTATTCCCATGCATATGCAAAAGAATGTTTTTGTTGCGTCTTTATTATTTGTTTCTTTTAAAATTATTTGAAGTTATTATTAACATTTAGTGTTTTCCCTGGAAACTTTTCTACTAAAGAATTGCCAAACTTTTCCATAGAATGTAAAGCTACTTTTTATTGTCATTATGAAAAATATTCAATGTTACATTTCTCTTGAAAAAAATGATCTTGTTTAGAATATGACAAAGAATGATTATTTTTCATTAAATTTATCAATTGATATTTCTCATCAATTTGCGAAAGAGTAAATACAAGTTGAATATCCTCAAAGTCTTCATTATCATCATCATCAATCCAAAATTCACTTCCCGTTTTAGTTATTGCTCTTGCAGGTAGATATAATGTGAATTTCTCAGTGGAATTTCCATCGGAAATATACATATCCCCAAATATACAACTTAGAAATGCACTAATTGTAGCTATCCAAGGTCTACCAAGCTCAATGAATGCCCTTCTAAATTATTCTTGGGAGTTAAAATAATAAAGTCAACAAGATATTCCCATGACTTTAAAGATACTGACACATCTTCTAATATACCATCAGGCTTGATAACATCTATTTGCTAATTGCAATAAAGTTGGGGTATATTGAATATTAGGGAGTTGTTATGTCCCTATACTACTAGTGTAGCCCCTTATTGTTATTAGTGAAAACCTCTTATTGTATTTTTGTGCTCATTTAGTCTCCATGTTGTTATTATTATGCCCCATAGAAGCCCACTATTGTTATTGTTGTGCCCCTACAATATTATTGTTATGTAGGCTCTTATTATATTGGGACCACTTAGACTCCTATATATAGAAAGGAGGTATTGTCATTTATATCATCCAAGAATTGTTCATTTGTGTAATGTAAAGGAGGTTGCCCCCTGTAAGAGGATGATTTTTAAGGTGTTGATATATCTTTTCTTATATTTTGTGAGCTGGTTTCATAACATTTGGTATCAGAGCTTTGGATTCTAGGGTTTCACTGCTCCAAACAAAGTCATCATGGAATTGTCGCTATAAATTTTTCTCTAAGAAGTTTCAGATGTTAAAAAAAAAAATCCAATTGAGCTGAAATAGTTCTCAACCTTGGGTCCAAATTTCAGATCTTGTTTCGCTATATTTTCGGAGATATGATCTGAGGAAGTTAGTGTTTCTTCAAGCTCTAAAATTCCATCACAAATAGGTAACCGTGGCACGTTTGCTATAATTATTTATCTACGAAGGTTCAATCTCCAAAATTAAAATCCATTTGAGAGGAAATCGTGATGAAGATTGGATCTGAATTTTAGATCTTATCTCACTATATTTTCGAAGATATGATCTAACGAAGTTAGGGTTTTGGAATGCTTCCAAATTACATCCCAAATAGGTGACCTTGGGAAAATCTTCATAACATTATCTCTAAGTATTAGATTGAAATTTAGTAAGAAGTTACAAAAAGAGGACAAATTTTTATTTTCTTTACATCATTTTCAAGTATGGAGGTTGAAACAATGACACGTGGCACTTCGTACAAGTTCTCTCTACTGAAAAAAGTGTATAATTAGGTAATCTTGGCAGATTGGGCATAACGATTTCTTAGAGAATCCAATTTTGATTAGACTGGTCACGTTGGAAAGAGGACTCATAGAACTACCATAGTTCGTAAGTTTAGACCTTGGAGATTAACAATTTCAGAGATACATCATATTCAATATCGATCTCCTACAAAGTGAAAAAAGGTGTAGTTCTTTTTTTAATTTTGCATAAGTTTGGTTTGAAAAATTAGTTTGAGGGAATTCAAAGGGAATGTTGAAGCATCATTATCGTTAATTCATACCCCAAAGAAACAAACTAGAAACACTTAGTAAGCAACTTGGAAGCACTAACATGACTCATGAAGAAGAGGAATAAATGCAAGATGATATATCAAAATTACGAGATCAAGCGCAACAAATTTCACTCTCACAAAGAGTAATAGAAGCTATCATGGATGGTTTAAAGAAAGACATGGAATATAATATGGATGGTATTAAAGACAATATTGAAGATTGGAAGAAATACATGTAAGGTTGGAAGGAAGGTTTGAAAAAGTTACTACAAGAAAGGCTTCCTAATGCCAAAAAGGTAGTAGAGCAAACACATAATGAGAAAAAAAGAAATGTTAATCATGATTCAAAGAAAGGAAACATTAAATATTTGAAGAAAGACGTGGAAGGTTTGAAGGAAGGTGTTGGCTTGTATGGGCCTGACCTAGGTTCAGAGGTGATTTAGCCAAGCAAATCCCGGTATTACTGACCCTTTCAGTAACAGTCTGCGGAGTGCAAACTGAGGTCTCACCCGAAGTAGTATGGGAGGGTGCTAGAACCAGGATTTTGCACCCTGGGGATGCTTGATGAGCTTCTAGAGGTTTGTGGTTTGACTCTTCAAACACGTCACTACGCGCACTTGTTAGCCCTTCGCAACTTATGATGCTGCTTCTGCACAACCCTACTTGGGGCGCGACCCGTATTATACCCAATTTCCTTGTTATTTAATCTATTACTACCCGATTACTCAAATTATTTGTGTAAAACTAGTGTTAATTAACAGCATATACATCGATCATATCAGTGCGCGTGATAAACAAAACATTATAATTGTAAAGAGGGAAATACACAAGAAGATACACATAAATTGGAATCAACTTCTCTTTATCGTTCTTCGATCAAGATTACAGACATGACACCGCCTTGTGCACTCAGTTGCATGGGTCCACACACTCAGCTAAAAATTCTACTCTGCACACTCAACTCTAGAGCCTCTTCCTACTACTATGACCCAATAAACTTAGACTCTTACTATATCCTTAAACCATGTGTACTCATCTATCTCTCCGATTCACTCTTTTACAACTTAGAGCCTTGATCTATTTATATAATACCATGGTCTGCGGACCATGGGTAGGCTGACATGACATTACATTACTTTACAATACTTAGGGCGGACATCCCTATGACTCATCCTATACTTCGCGCTTCGTGCCCGTAATGCAGGGATTATTATAACACATTTGACCAAAACTTGGGCTTTGAGCCCCAAAACATGCTATGGGGGGGTTCCATGCCCAACGGGCCCCCAACGCAGTCATCGTGACTCGTCCCAAGTCACTCTATTGGTGTGGGGATCTTGGCATGGAGTCCCTCCAACTAGTCCCGATGGCCTGAATCTCAGCAGCGTACTGAGCCCCTATCTGCTATACTTACTGCATTCATGCTTTTGAATCATCCACTTCTGAATTGTGTCCTTACCTTGGTACCAACATCTATTGCATGTGTTTATAATCCCACTCCCTTGCCCAGCTCCTTGGGTCACGAAGACTAGACTTTAGCTAGTTAGTCAGAGAGCCGACCCACTTGTGTAGGGTTTCAGGTGACTACCATTTACTTTGCCTAGGAAGGGTTCTCCATCTAGTTTAACTAGCTAGACTGCACCTCCATCTATGACCTCCTTAACTACATATGGTCCCAGCTAGTGCATTCTGAATTTTCTCGGAAAATTTTCAAACTTGCTGTCATACAACAACACTAAGTCGTTTACCTTGAAGGTGCACAACTTGATATGGCAGTCATGCGAGGCCTTTTCTTGCTACTGATGAAATCTAGCCAGTAACCATTCTTCCTCAATTTCATCTAATTGTGCGAGCCTTTCTTCCAGAGCTTCGCAGTCCATCATGCCTATGAGCGTTGCTATTCGCAGACTAGGTAAGACATATTCCATTGGTATGACAACTTTTGTGCCATAAACTAACCGGAAAGGTGTCTGTCCCATCAATTTCATGCACATTATCCTGTATGCCCATAAGACGATAGGTACGCGCAGGTCCCATTCATTTCGTTGTGTGTTACATACTTTGGTCAACACAATCTCCAGTATTTTGTTGAATGCCTCTACTATCCCATTGGCTTGTGGGTGGTATGGTGTATGTTTCTAATGATACACCTGGAACTCTTGTGAGTGCACTGATGGTTTCATTTAGGAAATGTGTTTTGTGATCGTTCATTAAGATTTTTGAATAGCCAAATCATGTCAACGCGTTTTCGAACAAAAACTTTGCATTTGTAGCGGTCATGCAGTCCTTGACTGGCTGCGCTTCCGCCCATCATGTCAGGTACTTCGTGATGGTGATGATGTAGCGTGCACCCGACTTTCCCTAAGGTTTGATCAGGTCCACAAAGTTGATTGCCCATTTTTCAAATGGCTACAGTGTCATTTATGGATTTAGTGGCATCTCATCTCTTCGTGATGGTTTTCTAGTCCTTTGACATATATCACAGGCTTTACATTGTGCTTTCAAATCCTAGTGCAGGGTCAGCCACCATAACCCTGCGCGAAGAATCTTTTGTGCGGTCGCGCATCCTGCACAGTGTCCTCCTGCAGTGCCCCCATGTGTTTTTGGGAGGATCTGACCTCCTTCAAATTTAGGTCTGTATCTTCGCAATATCTCATCATTTCCCATCTTGTAGAGGTGCCCCACGATGACAGAAAAGTCTGCCGCATGCACCACCACTTCCTTCATTTGTTGGACTGAGTATTCCTTCAATGTAGTACCTGTTGTTATAAAATGGATTATATCTTCGAAGTGTCCATCTACAATGCACACTGCAAAGAGTTGTGCATAAGGTAGTCCCTCCTCCAAATTCGTCGGTTCCTCGCCCGTCTCAATTTGTGACAAGTGATCTAGCCCTATGTTTAGGCATCTCGGCTTGACTATGACCTCAAAATCATATTCTTGAAACAGTAAGAGCCATATGCATATGCTCCCCCCCAACACAGGCTTGTTCACTAGGTATTTCAATGAGGAATGGTCGGTGTACATTTTGAAATGTCCCCTGAGTAAATAGTGTCAGTATTTTTGGATTGCATACACCATTGCCAATCCCTCGTGCTCAGTGGTGGAATAGTTCTTTTCTACATTGGACAATCTCTGACTCGCAAACGCGATCCGATGATTCACACCCTCTGTTCCCTCCTCTGTGAGTATGGCTCCCAACACGATACACGATGCATCAACATGTACATGAAATTACACATTCCATTTTAGGAAGACCATGATTGGAGCAGAGGCCATTTTCCCCTTCAGGACATCCAAACTCTTCATGCAATCATCATTCCAACAATATGTAGCATATTTTATGAATAGCTTTTCCATTGCCATTTATTGGCTTGTATGGGCCTGACCCAAGTTTAGAGGTGATTTAGCTAAGAAAATCCCTGTACTATTGGCCTTTTCGGCAATAGTCCCTGGAGCGTGGACTGAGGCCTCACCCGAAGTAGTATGGGAGGGTGATAGAACCAAGTTTTTTCACCCTGGGGATGTCTGATGAGCTTTTGGAGATCTGCGGTTTGACCCTATGCGCATGTTGCTATGCACACCTGTTAGTCCTTCGCAACCTGTGATGTTGCTTCTGCTCAGCATGACATGGGGCGTGACCCATATTATACCCAAGTTCCTTGCTATTTAATTTGTTATTACTCAATTACTCAACTTATTTGTGTAATACTAGAGATAATTAACAACATATCCAACAAACATATCAATGCGCATGATAAACAAAATAGTATAACTGTAAATAGGGAAATACACAAGAAGATACATAGAAATTGGAATCAACTCCTCTTTATTATTCTTCGATCAAGAATATAGACTCGACACCGACCTGAGCACTCAGCTACAGGGGTCCGTACACTCAGCTGTAGAGCCTCTTCCTACTACTATGATCCAATACACTTAGACCCTTACTCTATTCTCGAAACATGCGTACTCATCTATCTCTACAATTCACTCTTTTACAACTTAGAGCCTTCCTCTATTTATACAATCCCATGGTCTGTGGACCATGGGTAGGCTGACATGACATTACATTACTTTACAATACTTAGGGCGGACATCCCTATGAATCATCCTATGCTTCACGCTCCGCGCCCGTAATTCACTGACTCTTATAATACATTTGACCAAAACTTAGGCTTTGAGCCCCAAAACATGTTGTCGGGGGATTCCATGCCCAACAGAAGGTTTGACAAAGTTGCTACAAGAAAGATTTCCTAATGGTGAAAATGTAGTAGAGAAAACTCATGATGAGAAACAAAGAAATGTTAATCATGATTTCGTAGATTCTAATGTTGGAATAATGACCCACCACGTTCCAAACAACGATATGAGGAAGTTTGCTGGAAAGGATCTCATAACATGGATACTACAGATGAAGCAATATTTTGATCTCCATAAAAACACACAAAAGGTACGCATTGCACCTTTATATTTGGAACCCAATTGGTTTTTATGGTATCGATGCCTTTGATCTCATAAACAAATTGTCACTTGGGAAATTTTTACGGAAAAAATAATAGCACATTATGACGATACAAAAAGAAACACTTTTTTTAGCCAATTTCTAAATCTCAAACAAAAAGGTTCAATGGTGGAGCACCTTGAGGACCTCCAAAAATTGAATATAAGGGTAAAATATATTATAGAGGAGCATAGGATTGATGTGTTCATAGGGAAATTAAATGATAACATCCAACATGAGGTTTGCATTTGGGAACCTGATTCATTGGAGAAGGCATTCAGGTTGGAAAGAAAAATTGAAAGAGAAATTATGGCAACAAGGAAACCTACCAATCACAACTATGAATATGGAAGTGTTGTTGCCCCTAGCCTTCCACAACCAACAAGGTTGACACCACAACAATTGGAAGAAAAAGGAAAAAAAGTGCTTTGTTACAGTTGTCATAAAAAATACACTGAAGGTCATAAGTGTGTTGAGAAGAAATTATTTTACATAGATTGTGAAAAGGAAGAAGAAAAGGAAAAAGAAACATCAAAAGAAGAGGATGCACACCAGGAACAAATCCTAGAGAAAGAAGAAATGAATCCGACCATATCTTGTAATGCATTGGCTGGAATAACCACTCCTCAAACTATCAAGATAGAAGGACATGTCAAGAAGAAAAAGGTAATAGTGTTGATTGATTTGGGAAGTACCCATAATTTTATTAATTGTAAGATAGCGAAGGAATTGAATTGCTTCCTATATCCAACACTAGAGTGTCAAGTTATGGTTACAAATGGAAGAACCATAAATTTCTATGGAAAGTGCCATAATATCAAGCTATCCATGGGAGAATATGTTCTAGATAGTCCAATGTTTTCCATTCCAATGGGTGGTGTTGATGTTGTACTAGGAGTCCAATGGCTACAATCTTTGGGTATGATAACTTTTAATTTTCAAGAACTCTTCTTGAATTTTTTTTCAAAAGGAAAGGGAGTCTAATTAAGGGGTATCACAGGGAAACCAAGAAAGATAATAAGCTCTAACGACATGACAAAACTTCTAAATAAAGAACAACATGGCATAATTGTACAATTATGTTTTCTATAGGTTCCCATGTCGAAATAATCTATTTCTCCAAATCTCCAAAAAGCCTTGAAAACTCATTCCAAGGTATTTGAGACTCCCAAAGATCTCGCACCTATTTGTGATCATGATCATGCTATTCATTTTCTAGGAAGTGTTCCTCCAAACATAAGGCCTTACAAATATCCCTATGCACAAAAGAGTGAAATTGAACATATGGTTGCATAAATGCTAGAGGCTGGTATAATTCAACCTAGTCAAAGTTCTTTCTCTACTTCAGCAATATTGATGCAAAGAAGGATGGATTATGGCACATGTGTCTAGATTATAGGGAACTCAACAAGCTCACTATTAAAGATAAATTTCCCATTCCTCTCATTGATGAATTATTGGATGAATTGCATGGATAAATTTACTTCAGCAAGTTGGACCTTCATGTAGGATATTATCAAATCAGAATGAATACTGAAGACATTCCGAAAACAAGATTTAGAACTCATGAGGGTTTGTTGATGGTGTTGGATCCGCTAACATGTCAAGGGGATCTCTCTAGTAAGAAGTCCCAACTAGACCTCAGACCGTTTGGTGTAGGAGTCCCAGCAGTGGGTTGTAAGGTAATGCCTTGACCACGATATCACATAGAGGCAAGTAAGATAACTCTGTCAGTAGCAAGGGTGTGACTGTTGCAGTGAGTCAAAGAAGATGTATAAGAGGTTCTAACACATAAGGGGGGAGATAAGCGTGAAGGTGAGTTCTAGGTTGAAAGGGATTAGTCCCAACTCGGCTAGGAACACACAACACAAAAGGAAATACATAGGTTCTGATGGAGTAGTCCACTCTGATGTGGTAGTCACAACATACAAGGTAAGATAACACGTATAACACGCATGGATCAGTCCAAATGAGTGCAATGGTTGTTATAATAAGGTTGATGTGAAAGGTCTTTCTAGTGTCCAACAGAGCAGTCGACACAAACGGTGACAACATTAACAGCATATACAACACATTTGCAACAAAATTCATATAATTGCTTGTGAATCAATTCATACACAAGTACATAATTTAAACAAGATATATCATTAAGGCAATCAAAGCAGTCCAACTACAATAACAACATATGCATGAAAATGTGTTGGATTTTATTATATTAAAGTGTAAGTTCCAATCATACAATACATCCATGTAAAACAACTAGCCCATCAGTGAAACGTTACATCGACATCCGATTAATCCTCTAAAGAGATGGACTAGCTCCATGCAGTGGAGAAGCCAAGGCATGTTACAATATTGTCCAAGATTTCTTCAAGATAGTCTTACTAAAATCTTGGTTGACCAAAATCCCATACAATGAGTTATGAGGGACTATTTATAGCAAAGGGTGAGTTGACCCTTGACATTCACCTTTGTGACAGTTCAACTACCCTCGTGACTCTTTAGCTACTCTATGACTATTACATCCAACTCTTGACACTTGACTTAAACTTGGCATGACTTAACATTAAAATGCACATGTACTCATGTGAGACAACATGGCTTGAGAAAGCCTTGCAAGAAATCACTGACACTCGGTCCACTGTGGTGAGACCAACTCTTTGACATGCTTGTGATGGTGAAGCTGGTGAGCTGATGCCAAGCTTGGTCATCCGTGATGGTGTGCATGTACCTCATGGTGACACCTTGCTAAAGTAGACTCTTGCTTTCATTGCAACTAGTGCATTGGTTTGGCTCCTTCATCCAACTCATCTGCTAACATGCGCATGGTCTTCTTGGGTGTGGTTGAATCAGAAGCACACTAATGCATAGTGTCCATGCTGATCTTCAAGTGTGTGCTGGTGATCATGAGTATCAACTTGCCAAAGTACCTGTTCAGCTCTAGTTGGACTTGCTTCTTGTCTTTGCTTTGGTGAGTGTGCTGAATGGGTTGGATTACATGGGTGCGCACAATGACATCCATGCTGTTGAATCCCTTAAATGCAATAAACAACACTACTCACCATTTCTACTCCATGTTAAATGCTGGGATGGATCTTTAACTTGTATGGGTGCAGTTTCATCCGTGAGTGCACGTTGCGCCCATTGTTGTTCCTGAGCCTACTACAACTCATTCATATGTCTGTGCAGCTTCATGTTCTTCCTTAAGTTTCTACTTTGGCACATGCAACTCCTTCTTCTTTCCATTCTTTGTCTTCTCATAACCTTCATGTCACGTCGTGACCTCATAGCCTGAGTCTCCAAAGTTTCTTTCATTATTAGTGGGTCTGCTTGATCTTGCAACTTTGTTCTGCCTCTGTCTTGTCAACAACCTTCCTCTTGCATTCATTGCATTTCCTGTGTTCTCAGCATTCACTACATTCGGTATGCTGCCTTCAGCTATTGTTCACGATGTTTCTCACTATGGTAATATTTCTTGATGTCCTTATCTAAGAAAAACTTGATGTCTTCATGAGAAGGCAAGCTCATAAACACTTGATTGACTGAATCTCCAGGTGTACTCTGAGCGGTGTCTTCAACTCTGATCTCTTAGAAACCATTGTACCTACATTGCTAAGAGGTCGATGAGCACCTCCAATACCTAGGGACATGGAAACACTCATAGCAAGGAATTTTTCAGTCGAAAATCAAAATGAACTTTGGGAAATGACTTGCAACATACCTGTGTGACTGATCATGAAGGTTGCATAATTTTGGTCGGGAGGTTGGGAGACCAACGGCCAAGACTACACAAGGCACAATCTCGGCTACTGGGCGACTGATTAACTATTAATACTACAGAATGCACGGTCCATTTTGGCTCCTGACTGCTAGGATTGCACAATGCGCAATTCCATCTGGGAAGGATTGCTGGCCTAGGGACAGATTTGCACAATTTCTTAGGCCAAGTAGCCACTGTCCTCTAGAAATGTGCAAAATAGTCCTGGAGGCCAGTGTTGGGCAGGAATGTTCAAATATGGAGAGGAAGGCAAGCCTTCCTTCTTGAGATTATGTAATGCAGCCTCGGTGAAGACAAAATTTGGCCCGAGGATGGCCCGACTCGCCAACGGGTAATTGAAGGTGAATGTGAGTGTGAATGTATGTTGATATTGAGTGTAAGAATAAGTGAATGATCATGCATGCAAATGGTAAATGAAATATTCAAAAAATGGAACAACATGCATGTGGGTGAGGCGAGTCACCGAATCAGCAACCGTTCGTGAACAACAATTTCATGCATGCGGCAATAATGAGATGTTGACAAAAACTGAAATGGTGCTAGGACAAGCTAATATAAATGTAAAAGACAACAAGAACTCAAAGAAATCAAGAAAACATTACTCATACAAGATAAAAGAAAAAAATAAACAGAACTGCAACACAAGGCATAGGAAGTAGGCCTACCCCAAAACAGCTGAGTTGAATGTATCAACTGTAGCTAGATGTGATGTGGGATGTTAGAGCTACAAGTCCGATGTGAGGAATGAACTCTACAACATCTTGTTGATGAGTTTTTATAGCATTGACGTTGTGATGTGCATACCACAAATCTAGGGGAAGCGACACTTGGTGGGAGGTTTTTTAATTTCTCCTTGCATGTGACCTCCAACTGTTAAACATAAATCCCTAAGATAAGGGATGCCTTTACATACTACCTTAGGAGAAGTAGCCTATGCATGCAAGTCTATTTTTCTCAATCCCGAAGGGAACGGGCAACTCGACTGCACATGCAAGAGGTTGTTCGACTCCTAGAACGAAATGCACATTTCTGGCTGGGATTTGGGCTAACTTCCCAGGAGATTTGTGTAGTTTTGGGGTAGAGCAATTGACTGCTTCCCATATTTGCGCAAGTTTTGGGCTGAGTAGCCCTTGTGGGGAAATTTTCACAAATCCTGTAGGGAGTGTTGATTGTTAGGATTGCGCAATCCTAGAGCCCATCTCGCTGCCAAACAATATTGCGTAATTTCTAGAGGGAAGGCTGGTTGCCCTCCAGAAATGTGTAATTTTCAAGGGGAAGTTGCTCAGCCTGCAGCTAGACAAAGTCTGGGTGAGAATCCTATGAAGGGAAAGGATCAAACTATGATCGATAGGCTACCTTTGTGTAGGAAAGACACTGAAGATTGAGGACTTGACGAAGCAAAGAAGGGTGATATGTAAGGTTGGTAGGGAGGCTCCAAAATAGGCTAAGGAAAAATTTAGGAGGGTAGCCACTACAACACTTGGTGGCACACTAGTAGAAATCCATCTTTCTAAATGGACCTTGTTCATGAAAAGCAAGTCTAACACCTCTAGAAGTATTGTTCAGTTCTTAGCTCATCTTAGTTTCACACTAGCTTGATTGTAAGATGTAGCATCCGCCAAACTCTTGGTCAATTGACACACATTCCAAGCCAAGGCAACACATTTTTTTTTTATTGGGGTTGAGGGGTATATAGGTGCACAAGCAATATAGCCATTAGAGTCTAATTTTCATCTTTAGTGTTGCTCCACTGCCAATAGGCCTAGACAGTACCCGGGTGGAATCACATAGGAACAGAAGCATGGCTCTACTACTAGCAAGCCTATTCAATACCCCGGTGGAGTTACTTGCATTACCTCCCTGCGCAGGAAGCCTCTCTTCTTTCACCTTATTCATTTTGAATCCTTTTTATTTTTCAGTTTTTCATTTTCACTATGCATAACACTTATTCATTTCAGAGGTGGAAGAGGGATCCCGACTTATTAAGAGCAGAAGAGGTTGTTCTAGTAGAGAAGTAGTTTATTGTATCTCTAATGTGCTTGTTAAGGTTTTCTCCCTCACCTTACTCTACTTGACTAAGGTGACAAGGGTTAACACAAAAACAATCGAGTAGAGAAGGTGACACTAGCTAGTGCGCAAGAGTTGTGTTTTCACCAAGGTTCACTTTGAACAATACATATTTTCCTTCAATGAATCATGGACTAAAAGTAACAAGCTCATCATATAGAGGTAGGATGATAGATAACCAAGTAGTGATAGTCGTACAAGCCCTCTTATACTTTACCCAGCTCATTTCATGAGTCATACATGGCTTCATTCAAAACTAACCTACGAACGAAACAAGCGAATTAAAAAACAAACATAGCAAGAGTAGAAGAAAAAGCAAAAGCAAAGCAAGTAAACAAACAAGAAAAAACACGAACAAACATATAAGCAAACAATACTCCTACTCCTAATCTTACACTAGCGGTGCATGGGCCTAATCACATGAAGTGATACTTCCAATGCAGCCACGACGCATTGCTAGACCCATGTTGGCGAAGGCTTGGACCACGAGCAACCCAGTTGTGTGAACCAGCAACCAAGAAAGATATAATAATGAAGACAACCACACTTCATGTTTCAAAGTGCCAAATAGGACATTGGTGAGTACAAGTGCATGACAAGAATTTCGTGGACTTATCATGGTGTTTTGTGACACTACGTGCAACTTTGAATCACAAGCACACTCTTGACTGTGACATGCAAGCAAACGAAAGAAACAAAGATAACTTGCATCGTGCATGAGTGCTTGCAATGTAAGACTCCTCGAATGCATGAGAAATGGGATTGTTTAGTTTGAGTGGAGGGGGTAAAATATGAGTGTTAGATTGATCTTGAGCACATACAGATGAGTGATGAGGATCCTTGATTTTTTGAGAAATTTCTTGATCAGAAGTGAAACTAACCTCAGCATAGCGAGGGCCTGACATAACCATCAGCTGGGGATGAAGTGCCTCGACAGTCTGTGGAGTTTTGACTTTGTTGATATATGGATCTTTGTAGACCAGTGGCTTAGACAAATTAACAACGAGTGAATCAACATCATGATCAGATGATGAGTTGAAGAGATTACAACAACCAAGATTAGAAAATTCAGGATGTTGTCTGGCATCCTCATGATTTGATGAATCACACAGAGGGGTAGATGAGAAGGAATGATGTTCACCCTCTTTGTTTCCGAAAAGAGTAGATGAAAGATCAAGTGGATTTTCAATGAATGGTTGGTCCTCTCCATTGCTATATGATGAGCTTACATACAGTGTGTCCTGCAAAAGATAAACAATAGGTGCATCCGTAGATGAAGAAATATATGTAAAATCATGGATGGATGGTTCACCAACGATGTTAGGAAAGAACGGAGGGGCTCGGGTGGAAGGGAGTCATCCTTTTCCAAGTGTTGATGCTCAAGCTCCCACTCATACTCTTCATGAATGATAATGCATGTTGGTTGTGCAACACCAACTCCGTCAGTGGGTTGTTCCTCATTCACAACAAGTGAAGAGAATAGAATGGATGAACACAAGACATCATCACCTGGAGGAACACTCAGGTGTGAAGGCAGAGGTTGTAGAAAAGAAAGCCTATGATAACTCGAAGGACTCACAACCAAATCTGCACAAAAATTGAGTGAAGTGTTATTGGGAGAATGTGAAAGATGAATAGGTGTGTGAGCATGATCCTCAAGATCACTGGGTAGTGGTGGAGATGTTGAATGAGAGGAAGGAAAACAGTCATAAGTGATAGTGGCCCATCCACATGAGATTGCGCAGCTCCATCAACAAAAAATTTTGAGCGAGGCTTGATTTCAAACTTTTTCTTAGGATGGGCATATTTCTTAAGGAAATACTCAAACCAGTCCCAAAGATAAGAAAATTTCATCTGGCTCCTCAGAGCTTGAAACTGCAAGTCATGGAAGCACTTCCAAAACTCAATAATGAACTTTTTCAGAGCCCTTTGTTGCTGTAACAGTTTTTGGTCAAGATGGTCTGGATCAAAATGATAGAACATGTCTTCAATAAGATCACATAAGTTCTCAAATGAGTGCATGGTGTTATCAGATAGGATGAGCACCCAATGAAATGGAGATTCATGAAGTGTGTATGCAAGCAACAAACCAGCCTATTCATCAGAAAACTCATCTTCCTCATGAATCATGGAAAGAAAGTTATGTAAGTGCCCAGGCCAGGCCACTTGGCCTTCACCATCATATGTGTGAGTAGGCAGGAGATTGAAAAGCTTTCCTGTGATGAGGACATCTTCATGATTTGAAAAAAACTATGGGGGAAGAAGAGTGCAAGACTCCATGATAGATATGAAAAGGTTCAAAAATGGATGAGAGGACAAAACTTGTTAGAAGGCCCTCCTTCTAGCGTCAGAAATGTTGATGGTGCTGGACCCACCAACATGTCAAGGGGATCTCCTCGGTAAGAAGTCCCAACTAGACTTCAAACATTTTGGTGTATGAGTCCCAACAGTGGGTCATAAGGTAATGCCTTGACAGCGATATCACACAGAGGCAAGCAAGATAACTCTGTCAGTAGCAAGGGTGTGACTGTTGCAGTGAGTCAAGGAAGATGTATGAGTGGTTATAACACATAAGGGGAGAGATAAGGGTGAAGGTGAGTTCTAGGTTGAAAGGGATCAGTCCCAACTTGGCTAGGAACACACAACACAAAAGGACATACACAGATTTCGGTGGAGAAACCCACTTGGATGCAGTAGTCACAACATACAAGGTAAGATAACATGTACAACACTCATGGATCAATCTAAACAAGTGCAACGGTTGTTACAACAAGGTTCATGTGAAAGGTATTTTTGGTGTTTAGTAGAGTAGTCGACATGGATGGTGACATAATTAACAACATATACAACATATTTGCAACAAGATTCATATAATTGCATGTGAATCAGTTCATACAAAAATACGTAAGTTAAACAATATATATCATTAAGGAAACTAGAGTAGTCCAACTATAATAACAACATATGCATGAAAATGTGTTGGCTTTTATTATGTAAAAGTGTAAGTTCCAATCATACAATACATCCGTTTAAACTTGCTAGCCCCATTAGTTAAACATTATAGCCACATCTGCCTGCTCCTCCAAAGAGATGTACTAGCTCCGTGCAATGGAGAAGCCAAGGCGTGTTACAATACTATCCAAGCTTTCTTCAAGATAGTCTTAATAGAAGCTTGGATGACCAAAAGCCCATACAATGAGATATGAGGGACTATTTATCACAAAGGGTGGGGTGACCCTTGGAATTCCCCTTTGTGATAGTTCAACTACCCTTGTGACTCTTCACGTACTCTATGATTGTTAAATCCAACTGTTGACACTTGACTTACACTTGACATGACTCAACATTACAAGGCACGTGTACTTATGTGAGTCAACATGGCTTGAGAAAGAATTACAAGACATCACTAACACTCGGTCCACTATTGGGAGACCAACTTTTTGACATGCTTGTGATGGTGAAGCTGGTGAGCTGATGCCAAGCTTGGTTGTCTGTGATGGTGTGCATGTACCTCATGGTGACATATTGCTGAAAAGAACTCTTTCTTCTGTTGCATCTGGTGCATTGGTTTGGCTCCTTCATCCAACTCATCTGCTAACATGTGCATGTTCTTCTTGGGTGTCGTTGAATTGACAACACACTGATGCATAGCATCTCTGTTGATCTTCAAGTGTGTGCTGGTGATCATGTGCATCAACTTTCCAAAGTACCTGTTCAACTTTAGTTGTACTTGCTTCTTGTCTTCACCTTGGTGAGTGTGCTGAATGGGTTGGGTTGCATGCGTGTGCACAATGACATGCATTTTTTTGAATCCCTTGCATGCAATCAACAACACTGCTCACCATGTTTGCTCCCTGTTAGCTACAGGGATGGATCTTTAACTTGTACGGGTGCAGTTTCATCCGTGAGTGCACATTGCGCCCACTATTGTTCATGATCTTATTGCAACTCATTCATCTGTCTGTGTGGCTTCATGTTCTTCCTTGAGTTGCTACTTCAGCACATGCAACTCCTTCTTCCTTCCATTCTCTATCTTCACATGACCTTCATTTTGTGTCGTCAGCTCATAGTATGAGTCTCCAAAGTTTCTTTCATTATCATTTGATCTGCTTGATCTTGCAACTTTGTTTCGCCTTTGTATTATCAACAACCTTTCTCTTGCATTTGTTACATTTGTTGCATTCGCTGCATTTGGTATGCTGCCTTTAGCTATTTTTCATGATGCTACTTGTTGTGATGTTGTTTCTTGATGTCCTTGTCTACGAACAACTTGATGCCTTTGTGAGTAGGCAAGCTCATAAACACTTGATTGACTTAATCTCCAAGTGTTCTCTGAATGGTGTCTTCGACTCTTATCTCTTGGAATCCATTGTACCTACACTTCTGAGAGGCAGATGAGCACCTGCCAGACTTGGGGAGATGGAAACACTCACGGCAAGCAATTTTTCATTTTAAAACCAAAATGAACTTTGAGAACTAACTTGCAACATCCCTATGTGACTGATCATGAAAGTTGCACAATTTCGATCGAGAAGTTGGGAGACCGACTACCAAGACTGCATAAGGCATAGACTGGGTTGCTGGGAGACTGATTGGCTACTGGAAGTATGCAATGCATAGTCCAGTCTAGCTATTGACTATTGGGATTGCACAATGCGCAACTCTAGCTAGGAAGGACTACTAGCCTAGAGACAAATTTACCCAATTTCTTGGGCCAAGCAGCCACTATCCTCTAGAAATGTACAAAATAGTCCTAGAGGCTATTGTTGGGCAGAAATGTGAAAATCTAGAGAGGAAGGTGAGCCTTCCTTCCCTAGATTGCACAATGCAGCCTTGGTGAAGATAAAGTCAGGGCCAAGGTTGGCCCAGCTCGTTGATGGGAAAGTAAAAGTGAATGTGAGTGTGAATGCATGCTGATACTGAGTGTAATGATAAGTGAATGATCATGCATGCAAATGGTGAATGATAGATTCAGAAAATGGAACAACATGCATGTGGGTGAGGTGAGTCACTGAATCAACGACCATTCATGAAGAAAAGTTTCATGCATGCGACAGTAGTGAGATTTTGATGAAAAATGAAATGGTGCTAGGACAAGCTAATATACATGTAAATGATAACAAATGTTCAAAGAAATCAAGAAAATATTACTCATAGAAGCGAAAACACAAAAGGAGACAGAAATGCAACGCAAGGCATGGGAAGCGGGCCTACCCCAAAACAATTGAGCTAAATGTGCTGACTTCTCCTACATATGATGTGGGATGTTAGAGATGCAAGGTTGATGTGAGGAATGAGATTTGTAGTGTTTGGCTGATGATTTTTGATCACATCAAAGTTGTGATGTGCATGCCACAAATCAAGGAGAAGCGACACTTGGTGGGAGGTTTTTGAATTACTCCTTGCATTTAACCTCCAACTGTTAAACATAGATCCTTGAGACAAGGGATGCCTTTGCATGCTGACTTAGGAGAAGTAGCCTATGCATGCAAGTTTATTTTTCTCAGACCCGGAGGGAATAGGTTAACTCAGCTGCACATGCAAGAGGTTGTTCGACTACTTGAAGGAAATTCACATTTCTGGCTAGGAGTTGGGATGAATGCGCAGAAGATTTGCACAGTTTCTAGGCAGAGTAGCTAACTACTGCCCATATTTGTGTAGCTTGATTCTCTTATGTATTCAAAGGTCTCAGTCAGATGTATATCCCAAGAAGACTATACACCCCTACACATAGGGGGGTGCGGGGGGGACTTGTAAAATTGCCTTATAAAAGTCTAGTAATTTCTAGTCAATCTAGGTTGTTCATTAGGCAGATGATCTGACGGTAGAAGTTATGTTTAATTTAGGTTTTTTTGCCCTAGAAGGAAACCCCTCGCTATATATGAGGGAATTGTATTACGTCTATGTATATCGGTATTCAGAGTGAGGAGAAAAGAGGAGATTGAGAACGAAGAGGGAGCTACAGCAGATCTGTTGTAGGTTGTATCTCTTCAGTTTGTTGGATAATATAATAAAAGAAGGATTGGTTGTTTCTCTATGGATGTAGCCCAAACTAGTGAACCACGTATATCTATGTCTCTCTTGTTTTATGCATTTTCTGTGTTTATATTTCTGCAATATTTTTTTGCCCTAGAAGGCAACCCCTCGCTATATATGAGGGAATTGTATTGCATCTATGTAGATATGTTCTCTAAGTGAGGAAGAGAGAGGAGATTGAGAGCGAAGAGGGAGTTACAACGGATCTGCTATAGGTTGTACCTCTTCAATTTGTTGGATAATATAATAAAAGAAGGACTGGCTGTTTCTTCATGGATAAAGCCCAAACTGGGTGAACCACATATATCTGTCTTTGTTGTTTTATGCATTTTCTGTGTTTATATTTCTGCAATATTTTATGTGTTCCATTGCTCTGTAATATATAATTTTCTAACAACTAGTATCAAAGCTTAAGGTCTATTTGGCTGATAAACTCGCAGGAGAGAAGGGTTCCTGGTTCGAGTTGGAGCAATGGTGGAAGATGGTAGGTTTAGGGTTGAAAAATTCAATGGCCAAAACTACCAGCTATGGAAGATGCATATGGAAGATTATCTGTATCAAAGAGATCTATATCTACCATTGAGCAGAAAGATAAAGAAGCCAACGAGTATGACAGACACAAAATGGGATATTCTCAACAGAAAGGCACTTGGAACAATAGGGTTGTGCCTAGCGGCGTCAGTAGTGTTTAATATTTCAAAGGAAACGACAACAGAGGGTTTAATGTTGGCATTGGCCAAACTATATGAAAAAGCCCACAGCCTCAAATAAGATATTTCTTATGAAGCATTTATTTAATATGAAGATGTCAGAAGGTGGATTTGTTGTTGATCATTTAAATGATTTTAATACAGTTACAAGTTAGTTAAGTTCTATGGGGGTAATTTTTTATGATGAAGTTAGGGCTCTGTTATTTCTGTGCTCATTGCCAAAAAGTTGGAATGGCTTAGTTATGGCCATTAGTAACTTTGTCTCTAGATCTAGTACTTTAAAGTTTAATGATGTTGTCGGTGCAATCCTTAGCGAGGAAATGCGACAGAAAAGCTCTGGTGAGACATCATGTAATGCTTTGATTGCAAAGACTAGGGGAAGAAAAATGGAAAGAGGAAAGAACCTAGGATATTGCGGTAAGTCAAGAAAAGGCAGATCCAAGTCCAGATCGAGGATAGTGTGCTAGAAATGTAGGAAGAAAGGACATCTGAAGAAGGATTGCAAGTCTTGGAAGGGAAAATAAGGAGATGCGCAACAAGAAACTAATAATGAAGTGAATGTAACAGGTGATGTGTTGCAAGATGCTTTGATTCTTTCATTAGAAATATTATTGATGCCTAGGTGGTAGTTCAAGGGCCTCATTCCATGCCACACCTGATAAGAAACATTTTCATGATTATGTTCAAGGAGATTTTGGACAGGTTCGATTGGGTGATGATAAACCTTGTAAAATCATTGGAATGGGTACAGTTTTCATAAAACAACAAAATGGAAACCAATGGCTATTGAAGGAGGTAAGGCATGTTCCAGATCTGAAGAAAAATCTAATTTCAATGGGGCATTTGGGAGGTGAAGGTTGCGTAACTACTTTCACAAATAAAACCTGGAAGGTCACTAAAGGATCCATGATAATAGCGAAAGGAGGAAAGGTTGAAACATTGTATTTATGGAATGATATTTCTAATTCTATTAATGCTTTAACCTCTACAAGAGAAGATACAACATTGTGGCATCATAGGCTCGGGCACATGAGTGAGAAGGGGATGCAGATTCTTCACTTAAGAAATTTATTGCCAGGTTTGAAGCATTTTGATTTTAAATTTTGTGAAAATTGTGTTTATGGAAAACAGAAGAGAGTGAGATTCCTTAGAGTTGAGAAAGAAAACAAGAGTGAAAAATTAGAGCTTGTTCATACAGATGTATGGAGACCTGCTTAGGTATCATCTCTTGATGACTTTTTTTATTATGTTAATTTTATTGATGATGCAACCAGAAAAACCTAGATTTATTGTATTCGAAATAAATCTAATGTATTTGATACTTTTAAGAAATGGAAAGCTTTGGTTGAAAATGAGACAGGAAAAAGTTTGAAGTGTCTTAGATCAGAAAATGGAGGTGAATATTGCAGCAAAGAGTTTGATAATTACTGTTCAGAGAATGGAATTTGCAGAGAGAAGACAGTTCCAGGAACACCACAAGAAAATGGTGTGTTAGAAAGGATGAACATGACAATCATGGAGCATGCAAGGTGCATGAGATTGCATGCAGGATTGCTTTTATAATTTTGGGCAGATGCTATAGATATTGTTGTTTATCTAATAAATAGAGGGCCTTCAAGTTCCTTGGATGGTGGTTTTCCAGAGGCGGCATGGATAAGTAAAAAGGTAAACTGCTCTTTTTTAAAGACTTTTGATTGTGAAGCCTTTGTCCACATTAATAAATAAAATAGGACAAAGCTTGACGCAAAATCGAAGAAATGTACCTTGATTGGATATGGTGTTAATGATTTTGGTTATTGCTTATATGATTATGAAAAACATAAAATCGTTAGGAGTAGAGATGGCATATTCAATGAAAAGGTTTTGTATAGGGATCAGCTACAAGAAAAGAAATAGGAAAGAGAAAACAAAGAATACACAGTACTTGATGAGATCACAAAAAAGGTGATGGTGCCTGAAAATCATAATGATCAATAGCTAGAACAACAACCACAACATCAACAAGCACTTCAAACACCTGAAAGTGGTGTTAGAAGATATACTAGGATAAGAAGACCCCTTGAATGATACTCTCGTTCATTATATTATGTATTGTTGACTGATTTTGGTGAACCAGAATGTTATGAAGAAGCAGTGCAGGTAGAAAATAGGAAGAAGTGGGAGCAATCCATGAAAGAAAAGATGGACTCCTTAGCACATAACCAGACTTGGGACATAGTCAGGTTGCTTGCATGTAAAACAACATTGCAGAATAAATGGGTTTACAAGTTGAAGGAAGAAGATGGAGGTAGAAAAAGGTATAAAACTAGACTTGTGGTGAAAGGGTTTGCACAGAAAAAGGGTATAGACTTTGATGAGATATTTTCTCTTGCTATGAAAATGACTTCAATCAAAACTATTCTAAGTCTACTAGCAGCTAAAGATTTGCATCTTGAGCAGTTAGATGTAAAGACAACCTTTCTCCATGGGGATTTGGAGGAAGAGATATATATGCAATAGCCACAAGGATATGAGGTAAAAGGGAAGGAGAAACTAGTGTGCAGGTTGAAGAAGAGCTCGTATGGCTTAAAACAGGCTCCAAGTTAGTGGTATCTAAAATTTGACGGGTTTATGTGTGAACAAGATTATACTAGATGTCACTCTGATCATTGTGTTTATCTCAAAAAGAAAAATGATGGCAGCTATATTATATTGTTATTGTATGTAGATGACATGCTTGTTGCAGGTTCTAACATGCAGGAAATAAATGTGCTCAAAAGGAAATTGGAAAAATCATTTGCAATGAAGGATTTGGGTGCTACAAAACAAGTCCATGGTATGATAATAACTAGAGATAGGAAGAATCACAAATTAACATTGTCTCAAAGTGAGTACTTAGAAAAGGTGTTGAAAAGGTTTAATATGAAAAATGAAAAACCAGTTAGTATACCTCTGGCTAGCCATTTCAAATTAAGTAAGGAGGTGTGTCCCAAGATTCAGGAAGAAAGGGCTCATATGTCTAAAGTTCCATATGCATCAGCATTTGGAAGCTTAATGTATGCAATTCTCTGCACAAGACCTGATATTGCACATGTAGTGGGAGTTGTAAGTAGGTACATGAACAATCCAGGAAAAGAACATTGGATGGCAGTGAAGTGGATTCTTAGGTATTTGAGAGGTACCACAAATCAAGCATTATGCTTTGGTGGTTCAAACATTGCTCTACAGGGATATGTTGATGCAAATATGGAAGGTGACAGAGATAATAGGAGGAACACTATAGGATATGTATTTACTGTAGGTGGAACAACTATTAGTTGGGTTTCAAAAATCCAAAGCGTTGTTGCACTTTCAACAAGAGAAGTAGAGTATGTTGCTGCTACAGAGGCTAATAAAGATATGATTTGGTTACAAAGGTTTTTGGATGAATTGTGTAAGAAGTGGGAGTTGGGCAAGTTATATAGTGACAGCTAGAGTGCCATACATCTTGCAAAGAACTCTGCATTTCATTACAAGACTAAGCATATACATCTCAAGTACCATTTCATACGGTCAGCATTGGAAGATGGAAAGTTGAAGCTGGAAAAGATACACACTAGCCAAAATCATGCAGATATGTTAAGAAAAGTTGTAACCAGAGAGAAACTAAGAATCTACTCAGTTTCAATTGGTCTTCAAGTATGATGAAGAAGATGAGAAATAGCCAGGTCCAAAGTGGAGTCATTGTCTAGAAAATGAAGCAGAGGTGGAGTTACTATAATCAGTCTCCAAGTGGGAGATTGTTGGGTGTTGAGCTTGATTATCTTCTATATTCAAAGGTCTCAGTTGGATGTATATCCCAAGAAGACTGTACACCCCTCCATGTTGGGGGGTGTGGGGGAGACTTGTAAAATTTCCTTGTAAAAGTCTAGTAATTTCTAGTCAATCTGGGCCATTCATTAGGCGGATGATCTGACAGTAGAAGTTATGTTTAATTTAGGGTTTTTTGCCCTAGAAGGCAACCCCTCGCTATATATGAGGGAATTGTATTGCGTCTATGTAGGTCTGTATTCTAAGTGAGGAAGAGAGAGGAAATTGAGAGTGAAGAGAGAGTTACAACGGATCTATTGTAGGTTGTATCTCTTTAGTTTGCTGGATAATATAATAAAAGAAGGATTGGCTGTTTCTCTATGGGCATAGCCCAAACTAGGTGAACCATGTATATCTATGTCTCTCTTGTTTTATTCATTTTCTATGTTTATATTTCTGCAATATTTTATGTGTTCCATTGATCTATAATATATAATTTTCTAACATTGTGTAAATTCTTTCCTGAGCATCCCTACTGGGGAAATTTGCGTAAATCCTAGAGGGAATGTTGACTGGCAGGATTGTATAATCCTGGAGCCCAGTAGGCTGTGAGATAGGATTTTACAATTTCTAGAGGGAAGGTTGGTTGCCCTCCAGAAATGCGCAATTTTCAAGTGGAAGTTGCTCAGCCTGTAGCTGGACCAAGTCCGAGTCAGAAGCTTGTGAATGGAAAGGATCAAACTATGATCAACAGGCTGCCTTTGTACATGAAAGACATTGAAACTTGAGGTCTTGAAGAAGCAAGGCAAGGTGTTGAAAATGCAACAAGATGGTGGAGCTTAGTGAAAAGAAGTCGCCTTCACTAAGTGGGCTCGTAGGCTATTTTTGGCACAAAGTCTATTTTTAAACATATGGATCATGCTCTATGAGTTGTAGGATGCTATTTTTGGATGATTGGTCATGTTGGTAAAAATAGATGGACTTCTATTTTTAGACATATGGGCGGAGTCTTTTTTTAGATTGTCGGTCTAAATATAGAACAGTCGAATATTATTAGCTCTTAATAATATTTGGACTATAAACATTATCTTATCCTCTTGTAGCACTTCAGTTCGAGCTACGGATGTGGCACATGTAACTGCCAGAAGGAAATATGCTTTTCTTATGGGTTAGTTGAGCTATTGCATGAAGGACTTTAGTTAGAACTCAAGTGGTTGAGTTTGGTGGAGTTGAATGAGGAGTTGATGGAGTTGTGTTTAGTTTGACTTAGTTAAACTAGTTGTATCTAGTCTAACTAAAAAATAAACTAGTGATGAGTGGTGTGAATTAATTATTAATTAATTAACTAATTATTAACTCATAAATCAACTAAAGAATACATCAGTTAACTCAGTGCATGGACAGTTTAGTGGAGACAAGTGTTAGAGGTGAGTGAAAGGGCAAGACAGCTGTCAATTGTGACTATAGTTATGCATGAGATTTTCACAATCAGTGGATTGAGATTGCCAATGAGGATTGCATAGTGCAACCCAAGGGAAATACGAGTTTGGATCAGCCATTCTCATCTATTCTCATGTAGGTATTGCGCAGCGGAGGCAAGCAAGCAACGAAGGAGATTTGAACCTATGATTGATTCAAATCTGAGCTAGTTTGTGTGTAGCAGGTGGAGATAGTACTAAGTACTTGTGAGGAGTATTGTATTATGTATTGTTACATGTTCTCAATCAATACAATATATAGATAGTTGATGGGTTTTCAGCTGTATGCTTTCCCCAATACATATTGTGTTGATATGTGTGATTGATGTTTCAATGTGCGCATGCGATTTGTTTCTTTAATTCTTCAAATTGATGATCAACGTAGAGGAGGTTATGTATTATGCATGATTCCACAAATAGTGTATAATCAGGATAATCTCTTCAAAATTTCTACATGATATCGGAGCTTTCTGATTTGTAGAACAGGTTCTACATGATATCGAAGCGTAGTTGATCATTGGATCTATTATTCAGAAAGTGTTTACATTTTTTTTCTTCAGGTAGAGTCTGTAATCGGGCTAGGTAGCCTCTGGATTCATCCTTATTTTGGAAGGTGAGATATTCGGTGAATGCCCATACAGTCAATCTTTGTACGATAAATACTTTGTTCTCATGAATTTTAGATCAGAAGCGGTTGAGTTTTGAGCTGGTGGAATTCGAATTTGCAGCAGTGTTTTCTTGGTGTCAAAGTTGAAATGTCTTTCAACGGATTATGATTGGAGTATGCCCTTGAGGGCAGTTCGAACTATATTGCATAGAAGGACAGGATGGAGGTAGTGTTAGATGATAATGGGTTGGAGTTCATAGATACGGATGTCCCAAAACCTACTGATGCTGCTCAAGTTAGGGATTGGCAAAAGAAGACAACAAAGTGTCGAAGGATTCTGTTGGAGGGTGTGAGGGATTACATTGTGTCCAGCCTCCATGGAAAGGCTTCTCCATACTTGATGTGGAAAGCATTGATAGATCTATTCCAAAGCAAGAGTGACGAGAGGAAGTTGGTGCTTAAGGATAAACTCAGAAACATAAAGTGTGAGAAAGGTGATAGTATGCCCAAGTATCTCACGAAGTTCACCCATTGCTGGGATGAGCTGGGAAGTGTGGGGGTGATTGTCAATGATGAGGATTTGGTGAGCCTGGCTCTCCTTGGTATTCTAAAGAGTTGGCATTCCTATCAGGACTCTGTCAATGGTTGTGAGAAATTGCCAAGATGGGAGAGACTTTGATCGGATCTTGTGCAAGAGGAGATCAGGCGGAATACTAGGGACGGATCTTCATCAAAGGAATCTGATGAAGAAAATGGCGCTTTGGTTGCCAAAGAAAAGAAGGGGAAGAACAAGAAAGCTTCTCATTCCAGTGCGAAAGGCAAGAAGTAGGACATGTCCAAGATGAAGTGCTTTCATTGTCACCAGCACGGACACTATGCCACAAATTGTCCACAGAAGAAGAAAAATAAGCAAGTTGCTGGATCTGCAATGGGAGAGGCCTTAGCCTCACAGTTTGAGCTGGATTTTTCGCTGATCGCATGCTTGGTATCAAGTGTGATGGGATCGGTATCGTTCTTGGACAGTGGTGCATCTTTTCACATGACAGGAGATCAAGATTTGTTTTCTGATCTGAATGAGAAAGATCTTAGAGTGCACATCGAGATGGGTGATGATGGTAGATATAGTGCGACCGGTATCGATACCATTTCCTTTGAGAGGGAGTCTGGTAAAACATTCGTATTGAAGGAAGTGATGAATGTTCCAGGATTGAAGAAGAATCTTATCTCTGTGGCGATGTTAGAAGACAAGGGATATGCTGTTTTTTTCAGCGAGGGAAAGGCTCTCCTGTGCAGTAAGACAACTGGAGAAACCTAGAAGATAGGGGTTCAAGTCAAGAACCTTTATCAATTGCGTGTAGATGGCTGCGCAACAATGGCATGCAAGGAAAAAGGAGTGGTGAGTTGGGATGATGGTGAGCTGTGCACTGGAGATTGGGCCACCTTCACCATGGAGCCTTGAAGATACTGCAGCAGATCTCTACTGTGCTTCTTAAAGGCACTCTTACGCAGTCAAATCAGTGCAAGGGGTGTATTTTGGGAAAATTTGTGAAAGCCACCTTCCACGAGAAGGATAGTCACGCCACAACAATCCTTGAGAGAATTCACATAAACGTGTGTGGACCTTTCTCAGTAGCTTTGACAACAAAGCACATGTACTATGTGATCTTTGTTGATGATTTCTCTCGAAAGTGCTGGATCTTCTTCATGTAGAAGAAGAGCAAGACATACTCAAAGTTCTGTGAGTTCAAAGCACTAGTCGAGAAGGAATTGAGGAAGAAGGTGAAGGCTCTTAGGAGCGACAATGGTGGTGAATTCATCTCTGGTGAGTTCAAGGACTTCTGTAGCATAGAAGGGATTCGAAGAGAGCTCATAGCTCCCCATAACCCACAACAAAATGGGGTTGCTGAGCGGAAGAACATAATGATCGTGGGTTCTGCATGGGTGATGTTACATGATCAGGGCCTACCCCTTCACTTCTGGGTGGAGGCATGAAATACTGCAGTATATGTGCAAAACCATTGTCCTCACAAGATACTTGGCATGAGTACACCCGAGGAGGCTTATTCTGGTAAGAGGCTTGATATTTCACATTTGAGGATTTTTGGTTCTCCTGTTTACATGCATGTGACAAAGGATGCCAGGAAGAAGCTGGAGATGACCGTAGAGGTTGGGATATTTTTGGGGTGCACTGATATGCCCCACAACTATCGTGTGTATTTTCCAGATAGTCGCAAGACTGTTGTGCGACGAGATATCAAATTTCAGGAGGAGAAAGCCATGAAGTGTTCGCTTGAGAGGGAGCCACACTTACATGCAGATGAGGAGCTATTAGTTCCTAAGGATGAACTTTAGGATGTGGATCAGCCACAAGATGAAGTTCATGGAGTGGAAGAGACCACTCATGCAGCACCAACCATTAGAGGGCAAAAGCGCACTACAAAAGCTAAGCGACTGGCTCAAGATGCAGAGAAGGTTGTAGGACCACCTACAACACAGCGCAGATAGAGACAGTCACCTGATCAGTACACTGGATACATGGCTCTTGTGAGAAATTGTGTCGTGACTGAGCCATCCTCTTTCGAGGAAGCTGTGGAGGATCTCGCATGGGTAGATGCCATAGTGGAAGAGTATGATTCGATTGTCAAAAACAGTGCATGGGAGATTGTTCCAAGACCGGAAGGGAAATCAGTGGTGGGTTCGAGATGGATCTACAAAGTGAGGTAGCACAGTGATGGACTATTTGTTTCTCAGGGTATTATGCTCGGGAGGTACTGTAGAAGTTCAACATGCATGGTTGCAAGCATGTTGATACTCCTCTTCCTGGAGGTTGGAGGAAGGAGGATGCTACTTCAGTGGAGGTAGTGGATGCCACTGTTTATCGACAGTTGGTGGGGTCACTTATGTATCTGGTCAATACACGACCCTACGTACCACAATCTAGAGATTGATAAATACAGGATGATGCAGGAGCATCTGGTCGACAGGGTGAAGACCGAGAGAGGGCGGACAAAGTTTCTGAAGAAGATTGGGAAAGATGAACAGTTCGATAAATGGACAACAAGCCTGTCAGAGTTCTTACGTTTTTATTTTATTTCTTCCATGGTCAACTACAGCATTAGATTCTGTTAACTTAATTTTATTTATTTTATTTTAACTGTAGTGACAGGTCTTAATTAGAGTTGTTAAAATTAGATTAATATCAATAAGCAATGTAAACAGCAACCCCTTATGGAACAAAGGAGACAAAGTAAACAAACGAATAGACAAGTAAAGTAAGTTTATAGTAACTGCCAGGCAAACTGTAATGGAATAACTATCTGGCAAACTGTAAGGAATAATTATCTGCAGTTATCTAACTACCTGTAACTATTGTATAAAAGGACAGACAAAATAACCCAGAGGGGTTCAGCAGCTAAGCATTTTGAAAGAGAATTAGAGAAATATATATCAAATTTCCTTCATCTAAATTCTGTGCACAAATAGACATACGACTGGAATATTTAAGTCCTCTGTATTAGAAATTCACATATACATTTCTGTACATTTAATTCGTTGCAGGAAAACACAGTGACAGAGACTCACGAAAATTCACATATATATTATTATATATTAAATTCGTTGCAGGCAAATACAGTGACCGATATTCACAATTCCAAAAGTCTAAAGACAAGCCGAGACCAAGAGTGAGCAACAGGCGAGAAGAAAAGAACAGTGTCGAAGAACACAACAGTGCACGGTCGAAACTAGGTAAGCTACAGTACCAAATTTAAACATATATTACATATCACTGTAAAAAAAAATACATTGCAGGCTATAGAATTCAAATTACATGAACGAACTGTGCAATGAGGGTTCGTTGAACCGAGCCACCAAATAAACGAGCTTACAAGAAACCCTCCAACCTACAGCTACGGGTTGGAACAACCAAAATACTAGACGCAACAGCTACCAAATACACAGACGCAAACAACTACAACCAAGACGAAGAGTCACGGAAGTATCTGATATACAGACCACAGACGCAAGTAGACACAGTAAAAACGAGGAGCCACAGAATTAACTAAGATAAGAACAGAGCTACCCGAGAGAGAGATCGACCGAAACCTTCGCGAAAGCCATGGAACCGGTCACCTGCAACCACCATAGAAGATTTACGTTAGGGTTTGTAACCAAAACAAAACCCTTGAACCAGGAACGATATTGTGAAGCTAGAAAAGAGTTAACAGGAAGCGAAGCCGTGTATGGCTAAGGAGGATAGCCATACCTGAAAGTGAACCGAGTCCACAAGCTCACAGAAACAAAGTGAAACCCTGACCACGAAGGGGCCGAGTACTGTTAGCCACAACTCGAATAGAAAACAATGAAATATAGCAGGGAACAATTCATTACCTGAGTACAGAGCTGAGCGCCGGAGAAAGACCAGGTTGCAGACCAACGAACTGCACATTGTCAACTGAGTAAACCAGAAACCCTCAATACCAACATTCACCATGAATTCACAGCACAAATGACCAGGACAGATAGTAAATACAGAAGAAGAAACCAGTCAACTAAGTAAACCATATAACCCTCACTACCAGCGTTCACCATGAGTTCATAGCGGAAACGACAAGAACAAACCGTATGTACAGGAACAGGAACCAGTAATGCTTACACAGCCACAAAAAACAAGCCGAATGTAGATTAAAAGAACCATAACTCACCAGTAAAGCCTGAACCGAATACATGGACGAGTATACAGTGTTAAATCACATCGTTTGCCCATAAATCCATCATAAATCCAACAGTGTATCACCACAGGCAGAGAATAACCAGAGGCGGAGCCGAACACTAGAGCGAAACCGCAGAGAGCAAAAAGACCAAGTGAAAATGACCGAACAGGCGCGAACTAACAGTGAAAAGAGGGTAAGTGAGATTAGGGTTTGGTGAATTCGAAGGGGATAGGTGTCGCGTGCAAGGACAAGGTAAGTACCGTGGGTTGATTAAAATCACCTACCAAATAAATAGCAATCACACCATATTTACATCCAGATATTAGCGAAGGACCACGAAGGATTGTGCTGGCGTGGGACCACGTGGGCTAGCCACATCAATTGGTATCAGAGCAGTTTTTCTATTTATATATAGAGGAAGATGGCAGAAGGGCAAGCGCCAAGACGAGGACGTGGAAGAGGTGCACGTAGGGGAGTAGATGAAGGATTAAGGGAATAGATTAGAGTTCTTACAGCTCGCTTGGAAGCAGTGGAAGCGGGTAGACGAAGAGACCCGGAACTGGGAGATGACAGTGAGGAAGAAGCGGTAGCTGCTACAGACGGGTCTGATGAAGAAGCTCTAGAATTGAGACTGCTGCGTTCAATTTTATTGGCCAGCAGCAAACCCAAAACAGAGATTTCAAATTACGATGGCAGTCTGTCTGCTGATATCCTATTGGATTGGATAAGCGAACTAGATAAATATTTTGAAAATGAGGAAGTTAAGGAGGATAAGAGAGTCAAGTTCGCTGCTACTAAGTTGAAGGGACATGCCCTCTTGTGGTGGGATAATGTCCAAGAAGATAGAAAAAGACTGAACAAATTACCCATATGAAAATAGTTAAGGATGGTAGCGAAATTGAAGGGCAGATTTCTGCCGAAAGATTACTAGGTTGAACTATGTCGGCGAGTACAGAATTTGAGACAGAAAGGGATGACTGTCAAAGAGTATACGGAAGAGTTCTACTGGATAAATCTACGTGCTGGTTATATGGATGAAATTCCAGAAGAAACAGCGAGGTATGTCAATGGCTTGAGGACGGAAATCCTGGATGAAATTAGCATTCTTTCTCCCCGAAGTATTGAAGAAGCCTTTCAGAGTGCTGTGAAGGCCGAGGAGAAAATTAATAGGAAGCAGAATAACAAGAGAGGGAGAGGGAATGGTAGAGGATGAGGACAGTCCTACGGTAGAGGAAAAAGTGCTGCGAACAGTGAAGAAGGCAGCAGCTCAAAAACTTCAGGGACAACAAACAAAGGAGACAGCACCAGAGGAGGTCGGTCATATCAGCGAGGACGAGGGAATCGCCGCGGAAGGGGGACTAGTTTCCAGTGCTACAGGTGTCAGAAATGGGGGCATCGATCCTTTGAAGGTCCAGAAGTTGAGTAGACAGGTTAGAGAGGAAAATTTATGATTCAACCTGAAGAAGCTGAAGCACAACCACGGGAAGTGGAAGATATGGTAGAAACAGGAGAAGCGTTGCTTTTGAATAAAGTGTTGTTAAAGCCAACCAAGGAAGTGGCTGAACCAACACAGCGGAAGTCACTGTTCCAGACAGTCTGTAAATCGCATGGGAAATGTTACAAGGTGATAATAGATAGCAGGAGTACGGATTACTTGGTTGCCACTGAGATGGTGGAAAAACTGGGGTTGAAGCGGCTGAAACACCCCACACCTTACAAGGTGTCATGGCTGTAGAAAGGCCACCAGCTGTTGGTTGATGAACAATGCGAGGTAGAGTTTTGCATTGGCAAGTACCACGATACAGTGGTCTGCGATATTATGCCAATGGACGTGTGCCACATACTGCTCGGAAGACCATGGCAGTATGAGAGGAAGGTGAAACATGATGGGAAAACTAATTGCTATAAGTTCACGAAGGATGGGGTCAAACACACACTTATACCCATGAAAGAGGAAGATTCAGCAGAATCAAGTGGAACAAAGGCATTATTAATGGGAGGAAAACAGTTCATAAAGCAGGTTGAGGAGAATGAAATTAATTTTGCAGTTGTGAGGAGGATGAAGCCAGTATTACTGAACCTAGAGAAATCAGAATTGCCCAAGGAAATACAAGAGCTGTTAGAAGAATTTCAAGACATTGCGGCTGATGAGTTACTTGAAAAGTTGCCTCCTAAAAGGAGCATCAGCCACCATATTGATTTTATACTAGGAGCAAGCTTATCGAACAAGGCAGCGTACAGAATGAGTCCAAAGGACAATGAAGAAGTACGCAAACAAGTGCAGGAGTTGTTAGATAAGGGACTGATCAGAGAAAGTTTAAGCCCCTGTGCAGTACCTACAGTCCTTGCGCCCAAGAAGGGTGGAGAGTGGCGAATGTGTACAGATTTGCGGGCTATAAACAAGATCACCATCCGATACAGGTTTCCCTTGCCTAGGATGGATGACATGATGGACTGTCTTAGTGGGGCAGCATGTTTTACAAAAATAGATCTGAAAAGTGGGTATCATCAGATCAGAATTAGAGAAGGAGACGAATGGAAGACAGCCTTCAAGACCAATGAAGGACTGTACGAATGGCTGGTTATGCCATTTGGGTTGAGTAACACTCCAAGTAATTTTATGAGACTAATGAACGAAATGTTAAAGGAATTTATTGGAAAATTCGTGATAGTCTATCTAGATGATATTTTAATTTTTAGCAGGACGAAAAGAGATCACCTTCAACATATTCGAAGAGTATTCGAGAAGCTGCAGTAGAACAAACTGCTGATAAATTTGAAGAAATGCACTTTCTTACAGAAGGAGTTGATTTATCTGGGATTTGTAGTGGCAGAGAATGAGTTAAAAATGGACCCAGAGAAGATTACAGTGATCATAAGTTGGCCGTCACCAAAGAGTTTATTCGAGGTACGTAGCTTTCATGGTTTAGCAAGTTTTTATAGAAAGTTCATTAAGAATTTTAGTGAAATCTGCGTGCCAATGCTAGAGACCATCAAAAAGGCCAGCCAACCTTTTTGCTGGACTAAGGTGGCAGAAGACAGTTTCCAACTTCTGAAGCGGAAAATAACAGAGAGGCCAATCTTGAGGCTGCCCGATTTTAGCAAACCTTTTCATGTTCGGTGTGATGCAAGAGGGATAGCTATTGGCGCTGTACTCAGTCAAGAGGACAGACCAGTGGCGTTCTTTAGTGAGAAACTAAATGAAAGTCGGTAGAAGTATTCGTCATACGACAAAGAATTCTATGCAGTGGTTCAAGCCTTGAAGCATTGGAGGCACTACTTACTAGGTAATGAGTTCGTTTTGTTCTCTGATAATTCTGCGTTACAGTACATAACACAGCAGCACAAATTGAACCATAAGCACACCAAGTGGGTGGAGTACCTACAAAGTTTTACTTTCGT
>APFE031710084.1:38997-66278 GCA_000404065.3 Pinus taeda | reverse complement strand
GCATACAGGTGATGGGGTTTGAGTATTTGAAGGATTTGTACCAGATGGACGCGGATTTCAAGGAAGCCTTTGAGGCATGCCAAAATCCTGTCTTAAGGAATATAAGCCCATGGCTAGATTTTAATTTACAGGAAGGATTATTATTTCGAGGTGGACAGCTATGTATTTCGGATTGTTCGATGAGGGAAAATTTAGTAAAAGAGAAACACAACGGCGGTTTAGCAGGACATTTTGGCGTTGATAAAACATTGGAACAGCTAGGACATTTTTATTACTGGCCAAAAATGAGTCGGGACGTACAAAGGTATGTAACCAGGTGTAAAATCTGCCAACTGGCAAAAGGGCACAGCTAGAATACTGGATTATACACACCCCTACCAGTTCCAAGCAAGCCGTGGGATTCAGTCAGCATTGACTTTGTCCTAGGATTGCCTAGAACGCAGCGGGGATATGATTCAGTGATGGTGGTGGTGGATAAGTTTTCAAAGATGGCTCATTTCATTCCGTGCCGGAAGACTAGCGACACCACAAACGTGGCACATCTCTTCTTCACAGAAGTAGTTCAATTACATGGCTTACCTAAAACTATAGTTTCAGACAGGGATGTAAAATTTACAGGGCATTTTTGGTGCACCCTGTGGAAAAAGCTGGGCACACAGTTAAATTTCAGTTCTGCGTATCACCCGCAGACTGATGGATAGACAGAGGTAGTGAACAGGAGTTTGGGCAACTTGTTGCGAAGCTTGACAGGAGAAAACTCGCGATTGTGGGATCGAGCTCTTGCCCAGGAAGAATTTGCTTATAACGATTCACCTAATTGAAGCACCAGTCTTAGCCCATTCCAAATCATATATGGTATGCATCCACGAGGAGTACATGAATTACGAGATTTGGGACAGCTAGAAAGGAGGAGTGCAGACGGGGAAGATTTTGCTGAAGCGATGAGCGAACTGCACGAGAAAGTTAAATTGAGATTACAGGACAGCACGCAGAGATATAAACAGCATGCAGATACAAAACGGCGTGAGGTACATTTTGAGATTGGGGACGAAGTCCTTGCTCATTTGCGCCGGGAACGGTTTCCTAAGGGTAGGTATAACAAACTGAAGTTTAAGAAAATCGGCCCATGAAAAATTCTTCGCAAGTTTTCGGCGAATGCATATGAAATTCAGCTGCCACCTGATATAGGTATATCACCCATATTCAACGTGGCAGACCTGTTCCCATATCATGCCCAGGTAGAAGATTAAAGAATGGTACAGCCACAACGGGACACCCAGTCCGAGAGCAGTCTTTGGAATAAATAGTTACCGTCGGTCAAGACCCATGAAATCGAAGGAATCATCAGCACAAAGGTAGCCAAGAAGACGCGCAGGAAGGAGTATCTGCGTTATCTCGTCAAGTGGAAGGACCGTCCAATGGAGGACAGCTCCTGGCTCGATGAGACACAGATTCGGAAGGCGGGCTACTCGGTGGAGGAACTCATGGAACGGAGCCATGAGATCTCTCTTTTACCCCGGCAGCCTGATGCAGGAGCATCTAGTCGACAGGGTGAAGACCGAGAGAGGGCGGACAAAGTTTCTGAAGAAGATTGGGAAAGATGAATAGTTCGACAAATGGACAGCAAGCCTGTCAGAGTTCTTACGTTTTTATTTTATTTCTTCCATGGTCAACTACAGCATTAGATTCTGTTAACTTAATTTAATTTATTTTATTTTAACTGTAGTGACAGGTCTTAATTAGAGTTGTTAAAATTAGATTAATATCAATAAGCAATGTAAACAGCAACCCCTTATGGAACAAAGGAGACAAAGTAAACAAACGAATAGACAAGTAAAGTAAGTTTATAGTAACTGCCAGGCAAACTGTAATGGAATAACTATCTGACAAACTGTAAGGAATAACTATCTGCAATTATCTAACTGCCTGTAACTATTGTATAAAAGGACAAACAAAATAACCCAGAGGGGTTCAGCAGCTAAGCATTTTGAAAGAGAATTAGAGAAATATATATCAAATTTCCTTCATCTAAATTCTGTGCACAAATAGACATACGACTGGAATATTTAAGTCCTATGTATTAGAAATTCACATATACATTTCTGTACATTTAATTCATTGCAGGCAAACACAGTGACAGAGACTCACGAAAATTCACATATATATTATTGTATATTAAATTCGTTGCAGGAAAATACAGTGACCGATATTCACAATTCCAAAAGTCTAAAGACAAGCCGAGACCGAGAGTGAGCAACAGGCAAGAAGAAAAGAACACTGTCGAAGAACACAACAGTCCACAGTCGAAACCAGGTAAGCTACAGTACCAAATTTAAACATATATTACATATCACTGTAAAAAAAAATACATTGCAGGCTATAGAATTCAAATTACATGAACGAACTGTGCAATGAGGGTTCGTTGAACCGAGCCACCAAATAAACGAGCTTACAAGAAACCCTCCAAGCTACGGCTACGGGTTGGAACAACCCAAATACTAGACGCAACAGCTACCAAATACACAGATGCAAACAACTACAACCAAGACGAAGAGTCACGGAACTATCCGATATACAGACCACAGACGCAAGTAGACACAGTAAAAACGAGGAGCCACGGAATTAACTAAGATAAGAACAGAGCTACCCAAGAGAGAGATCGACCGAAACCTTCGCGAAAGCCACGGAACCGGTCACCTGCAACCACCACAGAAGATTTACGTTAGGGTTTATAACCAAAACAAAACCCTCAAACCAGGAACGATATCGTGAAGCTAGAAAAGAGTTAACAGGAAGCGAAGCCGTGTATGGCTAAGGAGGATATCCATACCTGAAAGTGAACCGAGTCCACAAGCTCACAGAAATGAAGTGAAACCCTTACTACAGAGGGGCCGAGTACTGTTAGCCACAACTCGAATAGAAAACAACGAAATATAGCAAGGAACAATTCATTACCTGAGTACAGAGCCGAGCACCGGAGAAAGACCAGGTTGCAGACCAACGAACTGCACATTGTCAACTGAGTAAACCAGAAACCCTCAATACCAACATTCACCACGAATTCACAGCACAAATGACCAGGACAGATAGTAAATACAAAAGAAGAAACCAATCAACTAAGTAAACCATATAACCCTCACTACCAGCGTTCACCATGAGTTTATAGCGAAAACGACAAGAAAAAACCATATGTACAGGAACAGGAACCAGTAATGCTTACACAGCCACGAAAAACAAGCCGAATGCAGATTAAAAGAACCATAACTCACCAGTAAAGCCTAAACCAAATACACGAATGAGTATACAGTGTTAAATCACATCGTTTGCCCATAAATCCAACAGTGTATCACCACAGGCGGAGAATAACCAGAGGCGGAGCCGAACATCAGAGCAAAACTGCAGAGAGCAAAAAGACCAACTGAAAATGACCGAACATGTGTGAATTGACAGTGAAAAGAGGGTAAGTGAGATTAGGGTTTGGTGAATTTGAGGGGGACAGGTGTCACGTGTAAGGAAAAGGTAAGTATCGTGGGTTGATTAAAATCACCTACCAAATAAATAGCAATCACACCATATTTACGTCCAGTTATCAGTGAAGGACCACGAAGGATTGTGCTGGCGTGGGACCGCATGGGCTGGCCACATCACAGGAGGATGAGGTGAAGCTATGTGGCTTCACGGATGCAGATTGGGTAGGGAGCCCAACAGACAGAAAGAGCACATCTGGAGGGATCTTTAGTATCGGGTCGACAACAGTTTCTTGGTACAACATGAAGTAGAGATCCGTGGCACTCAGTTCAGAAGAGGCCAAGTATATGGCAGCAAGTTTGGGTGCATGCGAGGCTATATGGATGAGGAAGATCCTAGTCGGGTTGTTCGGGTCACAGCACATTGACATCAGGTACCATCATATCAGAGATTGTGTGCAGCGGAGAATCACATTACTTTCATATATTCCCATGGAGGATCAGGATGCTAATATCTTGATGAAGGCGCTCACCAGGAGCAAATTCGAATACCACAGAGACAGGATAGTGGTTGTAGATAATCCATATCTTGTTGAGAGGGAGTATTGAGAATGCAACAAGATGATGGAGCTTAGTGAAAAGAAGTCGCCTTCACTAAGTGGGCCTGCAGGCTATTTTTGGCGCAAAGTCTATTTTTAGACATATGGATCATGGTCTATGAGTTGCAGGATGCATTGGGAGATTGGTCATGTTGGTAAAAATAGATGGACCTCTATTTTTAGACATATGGGCGGAGTCTATTTTTAGACTACCAGTCTAAATATAGAACCGTCGAATATTATTTTCTCTTAATAATATTTGGACTATAAACATTATCTTATCCTCTTGCAGCACTTCAGTTCAAGCTACAAATGTGGCACATGCAACTGCCAGAAAGAAATACGTTTTTCTTATGGGTTAGTTTAGCTATTGCATGAAGGAATTCAGTTAGAACTCAAGTGATTGAGTTTGGTGGAGTTGAATGAGGAGTTGATGGAGTTGCGTTCAGTTTGACTTAGTTGAACTAGTTGTATCTAGTCTAACTAACAAATACACTAGTGATGAGTGGTGTGAATTAATTATCAATTAATTCACTAATTATTAACTCATAAATCAACTAAATAATACATCAGTTAACTTAGTGCATGGACAGTTTAGTGGAGACAAGTGTTAGAGGTGAGCTAAAGGGAAAGACAGCGGTTAGTTGTAACTATAGTTGTGCACGAGATTTGCACAATCAGTGGATTGAGATTGCCAATGAGGATTGGGTAGTGCAACACAAGGGAAATACGAGTTTGTATCAGCCATTCTCATCTATTCTCATGCATGTATTGCGCACTGGAGGTAGGCAAGCAGCAAAGGAGATTTGAACCTGTGATTGATTTAGATCTGAGCTAGTTTGTGTGTAGCAGGTGGAGATAGTACCGAGTACTTCCGAGGAGTATTGTACTATGTATTGTTACATGTTCTCAATCAATATAATATAGAGATAGTTGAGGGGTTTTCAGCTGTATGCTTTCCCCAGTACATACTGTGTTGATATGTGTGATTGATGTTTCAATGTGTGCATGTGATTGTTTCTTTAATTTTGCAAATTGATGATCAACGTAGAGGAGGTTATGTATTATGCATGATTCTGCAAATAGTGTATAATTAGGATAATCTCTATGAATAAGTGTCATATTATTCAAAATTTCTACACAAGTTTTCATGTAAGGTTGGTAGGGAGGCTCCGAAACAGGCTAAGGAAAAATTTTGTAGTGTGTTGTAGCCGCTACAAAAGGGTCATTATGAATTTTTAGTCATACATTTTGAACTTACCAACACACCTTCTACATTTCAAGGTTTGATGAATTCCATTTTTCAAACCCTTCCTTAGAAAATTTGTGTTAGTATTTTTTTAATGATATACTAATCTACAACAAGCCTTGGAAGGATCATGTTCAACATGTTGATAGAGTGCTTAGAATATTGGAGGAGAAATAGTTATATGCAAAAACCTCCAAATGTTTATTTGGAGTACAAGAGGTGGAATACTTGAGTCATATTGTATGTCATGAAGGTGTTAAGGTAGACCCTCAACAACAATAAGTTATCCAAATCTTAAAGGATAACCTCACTTTGGCACAAAATAGAATGAAAAAACAGGCAGATCAACATCGCAACGAAAGAAGTTTTGATGTAGGAGACTGGGTATTTCTATGGATACAACCATACAAACAAATGTCCCTCAAGAAAGCTAAGAAGGATAGTAAATTATCACCAAAGTACTATGGTACTTACAAGGTGTTGCAAAATATTGGTACTATGGCATATAGATTGGAGCTTTCTGCATCTTCCCAAGTGCCCCCAACTCTCCATGTTTCATGCTTAAAGAAGGTTTTAGGTGAAAAGCTCCCAGTTCAAACAATACTGTCAGAACTTACAAGGAAGGAAAAGTCATATTGGAACCCGAAGTAGTCACAGACACCATAACCTGACAGCTACAAAATCGATCAATTTTAGGGTATATTATCAAGTGGAAGAACTTACTCGCTGAAGATTTAGCATCCATAACTACTCAAGCATTGAGGACAACACTTTTTGAAGGAGAGGGACATGTTAGGTCCCTATACTACTAGTGTAGCCCCTTATTATTATTAGTGTGACCCCCTTATTTTATTGTTGTTCCCATGTAGTCCCCATGTTGTTATTTTTGTGCCCCGTAGAAGCCCACTATTTTTATTGTTGCACCCCTACAATATTATTGTTGTGTAGGTTCTAATTATATTGGGACCACTTAGACTCCTATATATAGAAAGGAGGTATTATCATTTATATCATCCAATAATTGTTCATTTGTGTAATGTAAAGGAGGTTTCCCCCTCAAAGAGGATGATTTTGAATATGTTGATCTATCTTTTCTTATATTTCATGAGCTGGTTTAATAACATTTGGTATCAGAGCTTTGGATTCTATGGTTTCGCTGCTCCAAACAAGTCATCATGGAATTTTCTCGACAAAATTTTTTTATGAAGTTTCAAATGCTAAAATTAACACCCATTTGATTTGAAATCATTCTCAACTACGACTCCGAATTTTAGATCTTGTCTCGCTATATTTTCGGAGATATGATATGAGGAAGTTAGGGTTTCTGCGAGATCCAGAATTCCATCACAAATAGACCATCGTGGCATGTGCATTGTAATTGTTTATATACCAATGTTTAGACTCTGAAATTAAAATTTATTTGAGCCACAATTGTGATGAAGCTCGAGTCCAAATTTCAAATCTTGTCTCGCTATATTTTTTGAGATATGATCTAAGGAAGTTAGAGTTTTTGCAGGCTCCCAAACTACATCACAAACATGTGACCTTGGGAAAATAGTCATAACGTTCTCTTTGAGTATCAAATTGAAATTTAGTAAGTAGTTATAGAAAGAGGAAGGAATTTATTTTTCTTTGCAACATTTTTAGGTCCTAAGGTTGAAACAATGACACATGGCACTTCGTACAGGTTTGCTCTACTAAAAAAGTGTATACTCAGGTAATCTTGGAAGTTTTGGCATAACACTTTCTTGGAGAATCCAATTTTGATCAGATTGGTAGCGTTGGAAAGAGGACTTAGAGGGCTACCACAGTTCACAATTTCAGACCTTGGAATTCCAAAATTTCATATATACATCAAATTCAATATCGAGCTCCTACAAAGTGAAAAAATGTGTGTAGTTTGATTTTTAATTTTGCATAAGTTTGGTTTGAAAAATTATTTGAAGGAATTCAAAGGGAATAGTGAAGCATAATTATCATTAATTGATGTCTCGGAGAAATAAAATGGAAACACCTAGTAACCAACCTGAAAGCACTAGCATGACTCATGAAGAGGAGGAAGAAATGCAAGATGATATATCAAAATTACGAGACCAAGTGCAACAAATTTCACTCTCACAAAAAGTAATAGAAGATATGATGGATTGTTTAAAGAAAGACATGGAAGATAAGATGGATGGTATGAAAGACAACATTGAAGATTGGAAGAAAGACATGTGAGGTTGGAATGAAGGTTTGAAAAAGTTACTACAAGAAAGGCTTCCTAATGGTGAAATGGTAATAGAGAAAATGCATAATGAGAACAAAATAAATGTTAATCATGTTTCGAAGAATAGAAACATTGAAGATTTGAAGAAAGATGTGGGATTTTTGAAGGAAGGCTTGACAAATTCTCTATAAGAAACTCTTCCTAAAGGCGAAAAGGTAGTAGATAAAACTCATGATGAGAACAAAAGAAATGTTAATCATGATTTCATAGAATCTAACATTGGAATAAAGACCCATCATGTTCCGAAGATCGATATGAGGAAGTTTGATGGCAAGGATCCTGTAACATGGATACTACAAATGAAGCAATATTTTGATCTCCATAATGTGAAAAACACACAAAAGGTACACATTGCAACTTTATATTTGGAACCCAATCAGTTTGTATGGTATCGTTGGCTTTTCTCTCATAAACAAATTGTCACTTGGGAAATTTTGAAGGAAGAAATGATAGAACATTATGAGGATACAAAAAACGACAATTTTTTTAGCCAATTGATAAATCTCAAACAAAAAGGTTCAATGGTGGATCATATTGAGGACTTCCAAAAATTGAATATAATGGTAAAAGATATTAGAGAGGAGAATAGGATTGATTTGTTTATAGGGACATTAAATGATAACATCCAACATGAGGTTTTCATTTGGGAACCTAATTCATTGGAGAAGGCATTCAGGTTGGAAAGAAAAATTGAAAGCAAAATTATGGCAGCAAGGAAGCCTACCAATAACAACTATAAAGATGGAATTTTTGTTTCCCTTAGCCTCCCACAACCTACAAGGTTGAAAGCACAACAATTGGAATAAAAAATAGAAAAAGGGCTTTGTTACAGTTGTGATAAAAAACAAACTAAATTTCATAAGTGTGGTGAGAATAAATTATTTTATGTAGATTGTGAAGAGGAAGAAGAAAAGTAAAAAGAAACATCAAAAGAAGAAGATACAGACCGGGAACAAAGCCCAGAGAAAGAAGAAATGAATCCAACCATATCTTGTAATGCATTGGCCAAAATAACCACTCCTCAAACTATTAAGATAGAAGGACATATCAAGAAGAAAAAGGTAATAGTTTTGATTGATTTGGGTAGTACCCATAGTTTTATTCATTGTAAGATAGCGAATGAATTGAATTTCCTCCTATATCTAGCACCACAGTGTCAAGTGATGGTTGCAAATAGAAGAACCATAAATTTCTCTGGAAAGTGCCATAATATCAAGCTATCCATGGGATAATACGTTTTAAATAGTCCAATGCTTACCATTTCAATGGGTGGTGTTGATGTTGTACTAGGAGTCCAATGGCTACAATCTTTGGGTATGATAATTTTTAATTTTCAAGAACTCTTCTTGAAAAAAAATTTAGAAGGAAAGGGAAGTTGAATCAAGTGGTATCGCAGGGAAATCAAGAAAGATAATTAGTTCTAATTGCATGACAAAGCTTATAAAGAAAGAACAACGTGGCATAATTGCACAATTATGTTTGCTAGAGGTTCCCACGTTGAAATCCTCTATTTCTCCATATCTCCAAAAAGTCTTGGACAATCATTCCAAGATATTTGAGACTCACAAAGGCCTCCCACCTAGTTTTGATCATGATCATGCTATTCATTTTTCAGGAAGTGTTCCTCCAAACATAAGGCCTTACAAATATCTCTATGCACAAAAGAGTGAAATTGAACGTATGTTTACAGAAATGCTAGAGGCTGGTATAATTCAACCTAGTCAAAATTCTTTCTCTGCTCTAGTAGTATTGGTGCACAAGAAGGATGGACCATGGTTCATGTGTCTAAATTATAGGGATCTTAACAAGATCATTATTAAAGACAAATTTCCATTCCTCTCATTGATGAATTATTGGATGAATTGCATGGAGAAATTTACTTCAACAAGTTGGACCTTCATGCAGGATATCATCAAATTAGAATCAAGACTAAAGACATTCTAAAAGCAACATTTCGAACTCATGAGGGTCATTATGAATTTTTGGTCATGCATTTTTGCCTTACCAATGCACCTTCTACATTTCAAGGTTTGATGAATTCCATTTTCAAACCCTTCCTTAGAAAATTTTTGTTAGTATTTTTTAATGATATACTAATCTACAACAAGTTTTGGAAGGATCATATTCAACATGCTGATAGAGTTCTCAGGCTATTGGAGGAGAAACAATTATATGCAAAAACCTCCAAATGTTTCTTTGGAGTACAAGAGGTGGAATACTTAGGTCATATTGTATCTCATGAAGGTGTTAAGGTAGACCCTCAACGACAACAAGTTCTCCAACTCTTAAAAGATAACCTCACTTTGGCACATAATTTAATAAAGAAACAGGAAGATCAACATCATAGTGAAAGAAGTTTCGATGTAGGTGACTGGGTATTTCTATGGCTACAAACATACAAATAAATTTCCCTCAAGCATGCTAAGAAGGATAATAAATTATCACCAAATTACTATGGTCCTTACAAGGTGTTGTAAAGTATTGGTACTATGGCATACAGATTGGAGCTTCCTACATCTTCCCGAGTGGCCCCAGCTCTTCATGTTTCATGCGTAAATAAGGTTATAGGTGACAAGCTCCTAGTTCAAACAATATTTTCAAAACCTGATGAGGAAGGAAAAAGCATATGGGAACCCGAGGTAGTCATGGAAAAACCAAAACCTAACATCTACGAAATTGATCAATTTCAAAGTATCTTATCAAGTGGAAGAACTTACCTACTAATGATTTCAAATGGGAGGATGATAATTTTATACAGAAGTATCCAAAACTACTCAAGTGTTGAGGACAACACTTTTTGAAGGAGAGGGGCATGTTATATCCCTATACTACTAGTGTAGCCCCTTATTGTTATTAGTACACCCCCCTTATTGTATTGTTGTGCCCATGTAGTCCCCATGTTGTTATTATTGTGCCCAATAGAAGCCCGTTATTGTTATTATTGTGCCCCTACAATATTATTGTTATGTAGGATCTGATTATATTGGGACAACTTAGACTCCTATATATAGAAAGGAGGTATTGTCATTTGTATCATCCAAGAATTGTTTTTTTGTGTAATGTAAAGGAGGCTTCCCCCTCGAAGAGGTTCATTTTGAAGACGTTGATCTATCTTTTCTTATATTTTGTGAGCTGGTTTCATAATAATTGGTATCAGAGCTTTGGGTTCTAGGGTTGCTACTCCAAACAGGTCATCGTGGTATTTTTGATATAACTTTTTCTCTACAAGTCGTTGAAGGTCAAAGTTTTTAATTTTATATGATAACTTTGCAAGAAACTTAGATGAAAGTTGTAGGAAGATAGAGAAGGTGAAATAAAGTGTTGGGAAGATGTATGATGGTGGAATAAGGTATGGGGAATGTGCACACTACCCAAGGATTATCCCAACTCTTCAGGATGGCTAGATTTGCTTAAGGTGGCTGTCCACGGTGGCTACAAAACAGAAATATGAATTACTGGTTGGTAGGATTGGGTGAGGGGTGAAGAAGACTTAGATGAGTCTAGTGGAATGAGTTCCTCCCTATATCTCAACAACCTCTGCAGCAATACATGTTCTTTTCTTCCTTCATGTACAACTTTTTGTAAATGTGGAAAAGATGAGTTGAATTTGAGGAACTAATTTATTGATGGTTAATGGCTTAAATCTATTGATCTAGGTGGATATTGGTGGCCATCCACCTATTCCACTTGCACCCCCACCATTTTTTCTTTCATTTTTTTAGTTTCCTTAATTGTAGCATAGTTTACTATTTTTGGCAGTTTTTCGGGCCCTAAACTTTCAGAGCCGTTTTGAGGCCCTAAACGACGTTTTTTGGGAAAATAACCAGTGGAAAAACATGAAATTTAGCCTTAATATTCTATATCAATATTTGTATTCCTCAAATAGATCTTTCTAACATGGCATCATATGTGTCAAATGAAGATCGTATGCCAAAGTTACAACCCCAGGAAGTTAATGTACCAATTTACCCCAACCGGGCCGATAGTTTGATGTTTCATCTCCTAGGGTTAGGTTTTTGGATGATTGGTGTTTTCCATTTCTTCTCAATAATAAATAGGCCCTCAAGCCTCATTGTAACATAGTTTAGAGGCATGTAGCCACCACATATCTTCTTGGAGATATGCTAGCATTGCCCGAGCTAGTTTTATTTCCATTGTGTTTGTAAGCATATTTCAGTATTTGATATTAATGAAAAGAAGTGTCATTTTTGCTTCATATTTGTATTTATGGTTATATTATCTTTTTGTGTTCCTGTTTAAATTTGGATTAGTGGTATCATAGCGGTTTACTCTTTCTCTATTTTTCTTTGCATGTCCCTAATGAGTTCAGGATATGAGGAGTTAGGGCTTGAGCTAGTCAAACATTTGCAAGACCAGCCTCACAAATCTCGAAGACCTCCCATGGGGGTAGAAAAGAAATATGAGGGAGCAGGAGGTCTTATCAAAATATTTCTCAAGGAGGCCCTTGAGAAATAAAGGAACGCAATGATGGATAACTTTTCCTATATCCTTCAATGATTTCCCACTGATGACGCATCCACATCCAACAGACACTCTAGAGGCGCCGATCCTTTTAAGGTACAAGTAAATTTTTACATTCCCATATTTGAAGGCCAAATAGATGCAAATGCAATAGAAAAATGGTTAAATTTGTTGGAAGGATATTTTTCTATTCATGATTTTTCCAACCAGGAAAAGATTACTTTTTCTCTTCTCAAAGTTGCCCCCCACGTCAAGGACTGGTGGGAAATCTATTGTGTGTAGAAGGATGAAGGTATGCCCTCATTGTTTTTAGGCACACCCACTTGGAATTTGTTTTGGAATGCCATGAAGGAGAAGTACTACCCTGTCGGGAGCTATGAGGATAAATACATAAAGTGGACCACGTTGCAGTAGGGAAGGGACCAAGACATGCCAAATTTTACCAATTTTTTCATACCCTTTGCACAAAGTTGGGTATCAAGGATTCTATGAAACATTTGGTATTAAAGTACTGTGATTGCCTAAAACGGTACATCCAGGATGAGATGGATTTACTAGACGTCTCATTGCTCAGCACAACATACTGATACGCTGTCAAGATTGAGCATAAGCTTAAATAGAACAAGTGATACTTTGGATCTATGAATCCTAAGCAAGGGAAAGGTCCCCCCAAATCATAGAACAAAGGAAAAATCAAAGGCAGGATGACTCAGGACAACCCACTAAAGCCACAAGTAAAGAACAACAATGCAAAGCCAAAGAAGGACACGGGAAAGGGGTGTGAGTTCCATAAGAGATACACTCACAACAAAAGTGAGTGTTGGGCCAAACAGTCATTGGTCGCCAAGCTAAAGGCTTTGGAATCAGATGCATGTTCTAACTTTGAGTCAAAACTTGACAAGGGGAATGATAAAAGGAAGAAAATTATCAATGTGGAGTCTGACGCTGCCATTGCCACCGCGAATATTTTGTTATGAAACCAACTCACAAAAAGATAGAAAAGATAGATCATCAAATTAAAAATTATCCTCTTCGAAGGGGAAACCTCCTTTACATTACACAAATGAATAATTATTTAATGATACAAATGACATTACCTCCTCTCTATATATAGGATTCTATGTGCTCCCAATATAATTAGAGCCTATATAACAATAACATTGTAGGGGCACAACAATACCATAAGAGGGTTGCACTAATAACAATAAGGGGCTACAGTAGTAGTATAGGGACCTAACATGCCCCTCTCCTTCAAAAAGTGTTGTCCTCAATGCTTGAGTAGTTCTAGATGATTCTGTATAATATTCTCATCCTCCCATGTGGAATGCTCAATAGGTAAGTTCTTCCACTTGATGAGATACTCTGAACTTGATCGATTTCGTAGCTGCCAGGTTCTTGTTTCTGTGACTACTTCAAGTTCAAATATTATTTTTCCTTCCTCGTCAAGTTCTGAGAATATTGTTTAAATTGAGACTTTGTCACCTATAACCTTCTTTAAGCATGACACATGGAAAGCTAGGGGAACTTGGGATGATGCAGGAAGCTCAAATTTGTATGCCATAGTACCAATATTTTGTTGTACTTTATAAGGACCACAGTACTTTGGTAATAATTTATTATCCTTCTTAGCTTGCTTTAGGGACATTTGTTTGTATAGTTGTAGTCATAAAAATACCCAGTGGCATATGTCAAAATTTCTTTCACTGTGATGTTGATCTTCCTGTTGTTTCATTTGATTCTGGGTGAAATTGAGGTTATCATTTTTCTTCTTGGTATGTCCTTCTATCTTGAGAGTTTGAGGAGTGGTAATTCCCGCCAATGCATTACAAGATATGGTTGGATTCATTTCTTCTTTCTCTAGGATTGGTTTCTGGTGTATACCATCTTGTTTTAATGTTTCTTGATCCTTTTCTTCCTCCTCTTCACAATCAATGTAAAATAATTTCTTCTCAACACACTTATGACCTTTAGTGTATTTTCTATCACAACTGTAACAAAGGTCATTTTCTCATTTTCTTCCAATTTTTGTAGTGTCAACCTTTTATGTTGTGGAAGGCTAGGAGTAACAACACTTTCATCTTTACAATTGTGAGTGGTAGCATTTCTTGTTGCCATCATTTTGCTTTCAATTTTTCTTGCCAACCTGAATGCCTTCTCCAATGAATCAGGTTCTCAAAGACGAACCTCATGTTGAATGTCATCCTTTAAATTCCCTATGAAGACATCAATCCTATACTTCTCTGGAATATCATTTACCCTTATATACAATTTTTAGAAGTCCTTAATGTGCTATGCCATTAAACCCTTTTGTTTGAGATTTATCAATTGGCTAAAGAAGGTGTTTCTCTTTGTATCCTCATAATGTGCTATCATTTCCTTCGTGAAAATTGACTAGGTGAAAAGTTGTTTACGATAACAAGGCCTTTTATACCATAAAAATTGATTTGGTTCTAAATATAAAGATGCAATACATACCTTTTGTAATAGTTGCACATCATGTAGATCAAAATATTTCTCCATTTGTAGTATCCATGTTATGGGATCCTTTCAATCAAACTTCCTCATATTGATCTTTGGAATATGGTGGGTCTTCAATCCAATGTTAGATTCTATGAAATCATGATTAACGCTTATTTTTTTCTCATCATGTGTTTCCTCTACTAGCTTTTCATCATTAGGAGGCCTTTCTTGTAGCAGCTTTGTCCCACCTTCCTTCAAACCTTCCATGTATTTCTTCAAATCTTCCATGCCTTTCTTCAAATCTGCTTCCCTGTCATCAATATTAGCTTCCAAGGAACATATAAAACTATTTATCTTAGCTTCAATCACATTCTTCAAATCATCCATCCAATTTTGTTTACTAGGTGTTTCTATTTTCTTGATTCAAGTCATTCTTTTTTCTTGCTTTTAGAAATGCGATCTTGAATCTATTGTATCTCTAAAATTTCGAATCTCCAAGGTCTGAAATTGTGGCTTGCAGTAGCCCTATGTGTTTTCTTTCCAATGCCACTAGTTTTATCGAATTTTGATTCTCCAAGAAACAGTTATGCCCAATCTCCAAAGATGACTTGATTATATACTTTTTCAGTAGATTGAACTTGTACGAAGTTCCACGTGTCCTTGTTTCAACCTTTAGGCTTGAAAATTATACACCAAAAATTACATTTCATCCTCTTTCTATAATTTCATACGAAGTTTCAATATGTTGCTCAGAGAGAAAGTTATGATGATTTTCCCAAGGTCACCTATTTGGGTTGTAATTCGGGAGCCTGCAAAAACCCTAAATGGCTTGGACAATATCTCTAAAAATATAGTGAAATAAGATCTAAAATTCAGGCTTGATATTCATAAATATTTCACCTCAAATGGGTTGTGATTCCAAAGTCTAAACCTTCGTCGAAATAAAATTATAGTGAAAATTCCACAATGATTTGTTTGAGATGGAATTCTGGATCTTGCAAAAACCCTAACTTCCACAAATCATATCTCCAAAAATATAGCGAGACAAGATCTGAAATTTGTACCCAAGGTTCAAAATGACTTTGGCTCAAATGGGTTTGTTTTAGCTTTTGAAACTTCGTAGAGAAAAAATTATAGCATAAATACCACGATGACATGTTTGGAGCAACGAATCCATAGAATCCAAAGCTCTGATACCAAATGTTATGAAACTAGCTCACAAAAATATAGAAAAGATAGATCAATGACTTAAAACTCAGCATCTTTGAGGGTGAAACCGCCTTTACATTACACAAATGAACAATTCTTGGATGATACAAATGACAATACATCCTTTCTATATATAGGAGTTTAAGTCATCCTAAGATAATTAGAGCCTACATAACAATAATATTGTAGGGGTGTTACAGATCCATTTGGGCACATCACTCCCATCATCCATATCAATGTTTTAGGGTTCATCAAACCTAATTTCTATTGCTACATGACCTAAACAATTCAACCTTTTGAATGCCTCCTTCCCAGACAGTTTCATGGCCTAAAGACATCTTGAAATGACCTCTAGAGGGACCAGCACAGGTAGGCCCATGCAAGGGTGCATTGTAGAGAAGTTAAATCCATGCCAAGGTGCTCTATAGAGCACTTAGGCCCTCTTTGACCTGTGTTGGGTAAGTTTGAGTGAAATTCACATAGGGTTTGAGGAATACTCTTATCTTGTGGAGCCTTCTAGAAGATTCCCACACTTATCATCTCCTACGAGCTCAAAAATGGATGAGGAATGAGTTAAGATACCTCTAATACTCTCATCCCTTCCTCCATGGAACTAATTCTAAGTATGGAAGGCCATTCAATACCCTCATTTATGACAAAACCTCCTCCATCTTCCTATAAATTGAGCACTCATCTAAGTGATCAAGGGCTGGACTTTGATGAATTGTAAGGAGATAATGTTAGTTTGAGAATTGAGACTATTGTAAGTGTCATTATGTTGCCAAAATGTTATGCTTATGATGTGATGTGGATGGAACCAAAGCTAGAGAAGTGACTTCAAATTAGGTTTCATGGTTGTAATTCTTCCTTCTATTCAATAAAGTATTTTCACCTTTTTCCATATCTGATTCCATTTACTTGTAATCAATAGATCTTTTTCTTTGATTGATTTTGTGTCTTCTATTGATGTTTATAGGTACTTCTCAAGCATGTTAAGTATAGGAAGGAGCAACAGGACCGATACAAAGGAGGCAATAGGAAAGTGAAAGTACAAGTAGGTCATCTCATTCTCTTTGTATTATCTATTGTTTATAAAAAAATGTTAAAGTCCTTTAAACTGTTGTTCTAGATATGGCTACTTATCTATGGAATTAGTATTTATCCGTAGATACCAAATTCTTCATAACAAATTGGCGACTCCGTTGGGGAATCAATCCTAATTCCAAGTAGTGTATCACATCCTAGGACACTCCAGAAGACCTTACTTCCTTTCATTGATAGTATTTCAGCCTTGTTGAAGTGAATTTTGGTCAAAAACTGTGTTTAGTTGCCTCTTGAAATGGCTTATTGTCACCAGCATAGGCTTGTGAGGGACACAGTGTGTTGCATAGCACCCTTGGTTTGGGGATAGTGCTTTGAAGCACAATGTCTCCCATTTAGGGCTGTGTTGATCCTTCTTAGATCAGTTTTCCACCTTTGGATAGGGTTTTTTACCAAATTTCTTCTATTTGATTGCTTGCTAAATGATCAATGAATGTCATGTCTCTGAAATTAAGATTGTATCTCCTTTTCTAGCCCTACTTTGACTTGATTGATTAAAGTTTCTTAAATGATTTCTTTGTCATGATCAATTCCTCGTCAAAGTTAGATTATAGCTGATTAATCTTTGTTCGAAAGAAAGTGTCGTAAAATTCTTCTTTTCCTTTGAAATAGAACTTTCGTAAAGCCTCCATTCTTGTTAAATATTGATTGATTGTATGTGCATTAGTTTCCCTTTTTGTTCATCATAACATCAAGGGAATTGAAAAGAAACACTTGCATCGTGCATTGAAAACGTTCATGTGTGATCATAGGAATAGTTTAGGGAAATTGCATTAGATTGTGCTCTTTTCTCTTTGATTGAAATAAATATGATTGCTCTATCCCTATTATCTAATATTTTCTTTGTTAAATTGAATGAGAAGGATGCTTATCATATTAGTTGCATTCTAGGAATTGAAAATACATGGTGAACCTTGAAAGGAAAATTCCTAATCAAGATCAACTTAAAGTTAACCTCAATTTACGTAATGGAGCATTGTCACCTAATGAATAACATTTACATGTTCTAGGCTAGAGACGTGTTCTAGCATCATAAAACATAGAATCTGTTTGTAACTTGTCTACAATACATCCCGAGTGTGATATCTCATTCCATGTATGTGAGTATATCGTATCTCGTCCACGTACCTTCGGGTATATAGGGTGGTGTTATAGTATGTAAAGTATATGGGAATGATCTCACTGTGCAGTTTTGAATTAGATAATGCTAATATGGATTTTGCCTCCACATACTTTTGAGTATATATGGGAGGACAACACTAGGTTTCTATCCATCCTTAGGTAACCGAGTCGGCAGCCTAGTACACAATGATAAACTGAACACATCATTTGAGGAGATTTTCTGCCCATACTTCTTGGTTCATCAGGAGGTATTCTACAGTTCACAGTTGCCTGGTAAACCTTTTTCCTAGCTTACCCCTTTTTGTTTATTTCTTTTTTGTAATAAAATCAATCAGCAATCATGGAGGAAAATCAAGCCTTACCCCGTCATTCGCAGAGAGCAGTGAGTAAACTACCTTTAGCACGTGAATCTACACCTATTCGGTCAAAGCGGTCTCATTTGACTAGATCCAGTACTTCACAAGCAACTGGTTCTTGATCTAAATTACCAGATACACCTATACTGGTAAGTGTTGTGACCCCAGTTACTCCTATGGTTATTGGTACATCTGTTACTGAAGTAGAATCTCCACAATTACTTGAGGAAACTAGAACTGAATCTAGTGAAATGGTAACCCAAGTTGTTCAACAACAAGTTGATTCTCAATCCAAAGTTGTTCAAAAAGAAATTACTTCTGAACCTGAATTTGTTCAACCAAAACTAGATCCTAAACCCATCACTTTTCAATGAAAAATTACTTCTGAACCATTAGTTGTTCACAAAGCCCAACCTGAACTTGTTCTTTTACCAGAACATTTGGATCTTGAGGTGGAACAATCAAAAGTTGTTACATTACCAGAAGAAGATCCACCGATAGATCCTCAGACATCCGTAACTATCGGGAGCTCCTCTTTACCTCAACAACAACCAGAAATATTTTATGGACCAAATGGTGAAATTCTTCCACCTAGTTTGATTTCAATAGAAGAGGAACCTGAGGTAGAATCACCCAAAGCTCCATTCCATTTTGGAACAGGACTACATCTGTATCCTTACACTCCTCATTTTACTGCTCCTTTTGATCTTGATTACTTTCAGACACCTATTGATTCGTTATGAAACTTATTTGGACATTTGACTATGGCAGAGTCAACATCCCAAACCGTACAATTTGTTATGGCTACGGTAGGATATTTTGTTGCAACCTCTTCAATGTTTACTACCACGCCTGGTTCACACTTGTATGGTGTTCTGTCTGTCCCATAGAGTTACCAATCTTTATCGGAAGCCCACTCAAGTGTTGCTGCTAGCCCTTGGTCTTCACCAATGTCCTCTGTTGGAATTTTATTTGGTTCCTCATTTACAGGTATTGAACAGTTGGACCCATCAAGTTCACATCAAGATGGTTCATCTTGTTACCATCCTATGTATCAGCTCAACACTGGACTACCCCCATACGGAGAACAATATGCATATTTTCCTTATCCTCCATATTCTGGGGGGCAATCATATGTCGGTATGTTGTCGTCTTTAGGTTAGCCTAGAATGACTGTCTATCATTGGCAGCCAACCATGCCTATTCAACCTAGGCTTGTGTATCCATCACAACCTATGAAATTTTTCTCATCCATACCTACAACACTTATTGTTACAATTGTGCCATAGTCACAAGCTTAGATTGTTGTATCACAACCTGTGCAAGTTGTCCCTTCAACCTCAGACCCCCAAGTTTCAGGTATGTAGATCCAACCTTCTCAGGCGGTTTTGCAACAACCTCTTATGTCTGGAATCCAGTAACATTAGGCTAGTTTACCTTTTATTGGAATGACTCAGACTTACATTGATTTAGTGTTTTCACAACCTGGTCAACCTTACATTGGTGGGCAATAACAACCATTAAATCAATATCTATTATACCAACAATAACAAAAGTTGATTCAATGGCCTTGGCAACCCCAATATCAACAACAAAAATTCTAGCAATACCAACCTCTACATGGATTTGGACAACAAGCTTATGTTGGGTTTGGTCAGCGACAAGTTTATCTAGGCCCTAGTCAACAAGCCTATACTAGGTTTGGACAACAACAAATTTACCTTGGTACACAACAACCACAATAACCTTACATCAGATTTTCTCAACAAACTTACCCACATTAAGGTTACCAGTAGCAGATGCCTTATGCTGGTATGAAAAGGCCCATTGCCCAGGCAATTCCATCTTACCTTGGATGTGCTCAACCTGACCTCAGTAGACATTTGCCTTTTGTTGCGACACTTGAGTTACCAGATCTAAATCGGCTCACCAATGAGCCAATTCTATATGCACCATTGTGGCTGGTGATTCCTCATAAGTTACCTTCCGATATTTCGAAATTCAATGGAAATCCTGGAGAAGACCCATCCAACCATGTCATGACATTTCATTTATGGTGTTCATCAAACTCCTTGAATGATGATTCTATTAGGCTTCATATTTTCCAGATAATGCTTATTGGTCCAACTGCAAAGTGGTACATTGAATTGCCACGAGCTTCTTTTGATAACTTCACTACTTTAGCTACCACCTTTTTAACCCACTTCTAGTTACCCATATGATATGAAACTAGAACAAAAATATTAAACAACTTTAAACAGACTACTACTACTCATATCTATGATTATATTCATGAGTGGCATTGTCATCGTCGCATGGTTAAAACTTTTTTTCTGGTCAGCTTTTAGCTGAGTGATTTATAAAATCCTTGTTTCCATCTATCACTGAGGATGTGGCAAAGGGTGGAGTTGTCACAGAAGATAAAATAACTACTTGTTCCCAATATTTGGACTTGATTTATGCACAGTCTGGCACGCTCTATGACAAGTTTCCAAATGCACCCCGACCAGCTTTCACTGTTCCTCCTCCACCATCGAGTAAGGACTCTCATGCCAACAATGGTGCGATTGGTTCTTTGAGCACACAAATGGTAGGTCAACCATCTGGTAAAACACTTTCCATTACCAATAAAACTACAAATGCACCTAATAACACTCTTCTGAAATCAATGCCATGTCATCTGACAAAGGTAAGAATGAAAAGAAACTAGGAGGTAAGAAAAAGGGGAGAAACAAGAAGAAACAAAATAACTCCCCTTAAGAGAAATCGTTTGATTCCTCTTCTTCGGCTAGGAAACATCGTTACCTATTTTTGATCTGTAACGATGAGCATTTTATGTGAGATTGTCCGCACCGCCTTGAAGCCTCAAAGCCTCTGAAGAATTCTAATACATCTATGGTACTAACTGATCCTTTAACAAAATCGGAAACAAATATGGTTTCTACAAACCAGGCTTCCACTTCCGAAGTGCTTATGTTATCTGCCTCTAAGCAGAAAGATGATGTTTTGGTGTTAACACAAAGTAAAGATTATGGAAATAAACCATCGTTATCAAATAACTAGGCTGATCGACCTAACCCTTTGATACAACTTTGAATGATCCTATTCCACCACCTATTGCACCAAAGTTAACAATAAAACTGCCTAAGGGAGTTATACATAAATCGACATTTAACCCTCGAGCTCGAGCTACACAGAATTATAATATAGTAGAAGATCTAGTTCAATCACCTTCTGTTATGTCTACACTCGAGGTACTTCAGAACTGTCCTTCCCGAAAGAAGGCTTTGTTGTCAGCAATTGGTGGAATCGATCCAACTAATTCCAATCTTGTGGTTTTCAACCATGCAGGTTATACGCCATAGTTACCAGCAAAATTAGCATTTCTAATTCAATTAAATGCCTTGAATAAACTTGTTCATCGAACCATTATTGATGAGGGGGCATCCACTTATATAATGTTTATAAGTTGCTAGAAAACACTTTGCTCACCGCCTTTGTCACGTTCACCAAAAACATTAAAATCTTTTGACAGTCGAACATATACGCCTTGTGGAATGTTGCATAATCTGTAAATCAAACTAGGAGGCAAAACATTAACGGTTGAAGTTGAGGTAGTTGATGGACCCTTTAACTAAAACATTTCACTAGGAATACCATGGGTTTATGCCATGGCTGCTATGGTTTCAACATATTTTCGTATGATTGCATTTCCTCATAAAGGTGGAATCATAGTTATCGACCAACTCACATTCTTTGCCTCTAGTTCACAGGTTATTGGAAGCATTTTGTTGGTACATGGATCCTCGCTATCTCTCCAAAACATTAGTGTAGGTCTCTTTAAAGACTCTTCCCTAATGGGTACTTTTTCACTACCACCACCATCAAATTTGGCAGAAGTGGTAAAAGTTGAGACTTGCAACATGATATCTTCCATTTCATCTAACTTAAGGAGGATTACCAATAGTTTTGAAGTTGATAGTAATAATGAAATCATGCCACTAAGCCCTATTGAAATTTCATGGAAATCAATTTTTATGGCTTGGATGGCAAAGCCAAATCCATCTTCGTCAATTGTATGGGTAGATCATTCATTAGAATTTGGTACTTCTTCCAGTCCTTTTTCACTTATATTTTCTATTGATGAAGGAATCATCCAATCAATGATGATGGAAGGAGAACCATGGGAGGATTATAATCATCGTTCCCATCTTTTAGATTACATCGAAGGTTATTCAAATGAACTTAATCACCCTTCAGTTGTTGATTTCCTTTTGAATTCCATTTTCATAGACATAGTAGATTTTGCGCGAAACTTGTCGAATATTGAAGAAACCATTTCTATAAATATTTCGATCAAACCTAATGTTGTAGAAGACATTCATGTTGGAAAATCTTATTCTCCATCAGAACTTGATATTTACTATGCTCCTTTTCGTGAATTGCGAGATATATTTGCATGGTCATATGAGGAGATGCTAGGAATTGACTCTAGTATAGTTGAACATGAAATCAAAATGTATCTTGATGTCAAACTAGTACAATAGCGCCTTCGACCTGTTCATCCAAAGAAGGCTACTGCCATTAAGGCAGAAGTTGAAAAAATTTTGCATGATGGATTCATTTACCATATTCCTCTTCTTGACTGGGTTTCCAATATTGTTCCTATCATGAAGAAACAGGGGAAAATATGAGTGTGCATCTATTATAGGGATGTTAATCAGGCTTGTTCAAAAGACAATTATCCTACACCCTTTATCGACCAGATTATTGATGAATGTGCCAGATGTGAAATATTCTCGTTTATGGATGGTTTTTTGGTCTACGATCTAATCAATAACCGCCAACAGGACCAATCTAAAACTACTTTTATTTGTCCATGGGGCACATTCGCTTATTGAAAAATCCCATTTGGTTTGAAGAATGCAAGGGCCACATTTAGAGGGCAATGAATTATGCCTTCCATGACATCAAACATATTGTTCAACCTTACCTTCATGATTTACCTTCTCATTTACGAAAGTGGTTTGATCACCCGCAGCCTTTGAGAGCTATATTTTTATGGTGGTGACACTACAAAATACAACTCAATCCACACAAATGCGTGTTTTGTGTTGGTTTTGGTCATTTGCTCGGTTTCGTAGTGTCTAAGGAGGGAATTAGACTCGAACCACATAAGGTTCAAATGATCCTTGATTTGCCTCCACCTTCTAATCTACTATATTTACAGAGACTCCAAGGGAAGGCTAACTTTTTGAGGAGGTTCATTCCCAATTACATTGAAAAGGATAAAGGATCTACTCATTTAATTAAAAAGTGGATACCCTTCCATTGGGATCAGGTTGCGCAAGCTTCCTTTTATGCTCTTAAAGATACCTTGATTAGAGCCTCATTAATGTATTCCCTAAATTATCAAAACAAATACTTCATGTATCTCGCCACTGCAGATACAACCATTGGAATGGTTTTAGTCCAAGAGGAAGATGTGATTGAAAATTCGATATATTATTTGAGACACAATCTCAATGATACAGAAAGTAAGTACTCTTATGTCGAGAAACTAGCTTTGGTAGTTGTTCAATTAGTACAGATATTTCGTCACTATATCCTGCTCCGAAAGACCATTGTCATTTTGGATTGCAACCCTATGACATATATTTTGTCACGTCAATTTCTGGGGGGGGAATACTCAAAATGGATAGTCATTTTGCAAGAGTTTGATATGGAATTCATCAAGTAAAAACCACAGAAATCTCTAGTTTTCACCAAGCTACTTTGTGATCTTCTCTTGAATATCATCGATTCAACATCAGAACCATCAATTCTAGATGAATCTCTATTCTTGATTTCATCATCTGGCGCATGGTATGGAGATACACTGATTTATCTCCAAACCCAAACTTTTTGGTCTGATACCTCTTGCTCACAACAACTATGTATCCGATACCAAGCCAAATAATATCTGATCAATGGTGAAACTCTTTATTGTTGTGGTATCCATACAATTTTACGAAGGCACCTCACTCATGTGGAAGATGAGAAAGTTTTGAATGATTGCCATTCAGGTGCTTGTGGTGGACACTTATCTGGTTATGCTACCACATAGAGAATTCTCCATGTTGGTTGCTTTTGGCCTAGTATATTCAGATATTTCATAATTATCATCAAAGCTACCACACCTGCCAGATCTATGACCGTAAATCTAGATTACCACGTGCACCATTGCATCCTATCATTGCTATTTGGACTATTCTCCAAATGGGGCATTGACTTCATAACATGTAACCCCACCTTGGCCGGGGGGCATGGGTACATTATGGTCATCATTGACTATTTTACCAAATGGGCTGAGGCAATGCCAACATTAAACGACTGTGGAAAAATGACTTCTCTTTTATTTTTCAACCACATGGTTGTCCGGTTCGGTGTACCACAGGCTATAGTTATAGATCATGGATCGCATTTTTTCAATCACATGATGAGTGGGTTAACTGCCAAGTTAGGAATTTCGCATGATATTTCTACTCCGAATTACCTGCAAGTGAATGGAGAAGTTAAGGCCATCAACAAAGTTTGGAAATGAATGCTTCAAATAATGATAAGGGTTCATAAATGAAACTAGCATTTAATCCTATACTCTACCTTGTGGGTCTATCGAACGTTGGTGAGAAATGCAACTAGATTCACATCCTTTCAATTAGTGAATGGTCTAGAGGCAATCTTGTCGATACAATGTGAAATTTCATCTCTCAAACTCATGATTGACCTGTTACCTGACACTTCTGAAGAAGAAGCACATTTCTTGGAACTTATCCATATGGATGAAACCTGTCATGAAGATGCATTGGCTAACGAAGAGCATAAGAAACGAATCAAGGCGCAATATGGCAGAAATGTCAAGCCTTACCTTTTCTCATAAGGAGACCTAGTCTTGCTTTACGATCAGGAAGTTGATAAACTAGAAGTAGGGAAATTTGAACTTCTTTGGATAGGTCCTTATATTTTCAAGTGTGTTTTGGCAAAAGGTGCCTACGAGTTTGTGGATTATGATGGAATTCCATTGTCATAGCCCTGAAATGGGTTATATCTCAAACGTTACTATGCTTAATTGACTGTAGTAAAAATCACTGTATATATGCTTTAATTATATGTGTGTGAGTGTTAGTGTGTATTTTAGAGTATTAATGTGGTTAATTAATCTGCTTTACATTTGTTATAGATTTCAGAACCTTTGGAACCATTTCTTGGTTACACCGATGGTGCTCGTCGTAGTACATAGAACTTATCTTCTACAACATGGGTCATCTTCACTCCAAGTGGCGAGTTAATGAGTTTTCAAGGGATTTGTATCAGTCTATCGACAAACAATATCGTTGAGTATAGTGCGTTGATTGAACTTCTCTCTAGTGACATTTCACTTGGCATCCGCTGAATCATCATTAGGCTAGATTCACAACTCATTCTACTACAACTAACAAACATTTATACTATCTGAAATCCAACAATTCTTCATATGTTCCTTAGATTTCATATTTTGGAAAGACATTTTGAGTACATTCAATATCAACATATTTCCATAAACTTTAACACATTAACCGACTCATTAGCGAATTATGTGTTAAATAGACATTTGCGACACATATAAAAGTAATTTTTCAATTCACATCATCTGTTGAATAAGATTGCATATAACCATACATATAAATACTCTGAAAGTAAAAATAGATAGATGTTTACAAGATTTTACAAAATTTGTGTCCAAGATACGTTTGGTCATCTGACCTAAAACCTCAAACTTCATGCAAAATTAGACCTAGTGATGTGCATGATAATAGGTCACAACCTGAGCTATCATGCGCAAGAGGCACATCCAACGGCCTGGAACACAAATAGTATGGTGATGAGCCCCAAAAATGGGTAATTTTATGGGCTCATTTTGCTTATTATTCTCGCTTAATCCACCATTCTTCATAGTTTTATGCATGCTTTTGAATATATTTATGTTAATTGAGTGAATGGAAATAGTCACTTGACCACAAAGTCTAATATGTACTTATTGCATATTTTTGGACATTTTCTGATCCGGATTTAAACAAGAACGCAATAAAATACAGAGATAACCATAAATACAGATATGCAACGGAAATAATACTTCATTTCATTAATGGAAAATACTGAAATATGCTTACAACCAGAATTGGAAATAAACCAGCTAGGGCGATGGTAGCTTATCTTTGAGAAGAGATGTGGCAGCTACATGCCTCCGAACTATTCTGAATTGTCTTACAATGAGGCTTGAAGGCTTATTTATTGTTGAGAAATAATGGAAAACCCTTCACATTCCAAAACCTAACCCTAGAAGATGAAACGCCAAATTGTGGGCCCCGTTTTGGGTAAATTGGTACATCAATTTCCCGGGGTTGTAAATTTGGCATGCGATCTCCGTTTGACGGGTATGATAGCACATGAACGCCATATCAAGTTGCACACCTTCAAGGTAAACAATTTAGCGCTACTGTATATATAGCAAGTTTGAAAATTTTCCTAGAAAGTTCATGATCTGGACTTAAAAAGGAAAGAAACAAATTACAAAGATAACCATAAACACAGATATGCAACATAAATAATACTTCATTTCATTAATGAAAAATACTGAAATATGCTTACAACCAGAAATGGAAATAAACCAACTAGGGCAATGGTAGCTTATCTCTAAGAAGAGATGTGGTGGCTACATGCCTCTGAACTATGTTACAATGAGGCTCAAAGGCCTATTTATTGTTGAGAAACATGGGAAAACCATAAACATCCAGAAACCTAACCCTAGAAGATGAAAAGCCAAATTGTGGGCCCCGTTTGGGTAAATTGGTACATCAACTTCCCGGGGTCATAACTTTGGCATACGATCTCCATTTGACGCCTACAATATCTCATTAGAAAGATCTATCCAAGAACTACAACTTTGGG
>APFE031710084.1:16123-35649 GCA_000404065.3 Pinus taeda | reverse complement strand
CTTACAACCAGAAATGGAAATAAACCAACTAGGGCAATGGTAGCTTATCTCTAAGAAGAGATGTGGTGGCTACATGCCTCTGAACTATGTTACAATGAGGCTCAAAGGCCTATTTATTGTTGAGAAACAATGGAAACCCCTTCACATCCCAAAACCTAACCCTAGAAGATGAAACGCCAAATTGTGGGCCCCATTCGGGTAAACTGGTACATCAATTTCCCGGGGTCGTAACTTTGGCATACGATCTCCATTTGACACGTACAATAGCTCGTTAGAAAGATCTATCTGAATACTACCACTTTGGGAAGGGCAACATCAATCCATGAACCCATGTTGCCCCTAGATTTCCCAAAAAATGTCGTTTAGGGCCTCAAAACGGCTTCGGAAGTTCAGGACCCAAAAAACTGCTAAAAATAGTAAATTGTGTTACAATTACGGAAAATGAAAAACTGAAAGAGACAGTTGCGGGGGTCCAAATGGGATAGGTGGGTGGCCACCAACATCCACCTGGATCATTCCTCCCCCCTTAGGAAGCAATGGTCCCCATTACGTTGAGTTCCTCTATCTGCTGAATTTGTTCTGCACTGTCTGATGTGTCCAGCAATGGTGGGAAGCATTGTTGACGACGGTCCACATTGAACACTTGGTGCAGGTGAACGAATGGAGGAATACTGTGCTCCAAAGCATTGTTCCCCACAAGCTTGGTACTGCTGTAAGGACCATGTTGGAGTGGTCTGAGCTTCTAATGGGTTCTGGTAAGGCGTTCTTTCTGTCTGTGCAACCAGACTTTGTTGCCCACCTGAAACTTGTGTGGTACCCCTGTGGGTGAGGAGAAGTTGTTCCTGTGTTCTGTCATGACTGTATCCCTCTGCTGCTACTGCGTGGAGGAACCCTTTGCGGGTGTCATGGATGTAGCAACGATCTTCCCCTTACTTTGGGAGTGAACCATACATATGAATTTCCTGGTCTGTGATATGAGCTTGCTGCCTTTCTTAGCAGTGATCAAAGATGTGGCAGTAGGTGGGGCTACCTCTGGTATCCTGTATAATGAATTATTCAAAGAAATAATGACAGCGGGAGGCCTTGACTCATACACAACATGTCGCCTCCACAAGTATGGCTGGCTTAATAATACATCACAAACATGCAGAGGTGTAACATCACACAATACCTCGTCTGTGAATGGTTTGATGCTGTAGGGAAGGCGGCACTGCTGGCGAACTTTGAGATCTCGTCCTTCATGAAGCCACCCGATACTGTATGGCTGTGGGTGCGGTGTAGTCGGTAGGCCCAATCGCTTCATGACCTCTGCTGAAATCAGGTTCTTTTGGCTGCCACTGTCGACAATGAATTGTAGCGGCGAACCCTTCACCCACATCTATGAGTGGAAAAGACGTTCCCCCTCCTCCGGCTCTTCGGGCTCATTCTTCTGGATCTTTGCAGTGGAAACCGTGGTGCTGGCATCCGCATCAATGATCTGCTTCCCTTTACCATTCCTCTTGTCGGGTTCTGGCTCAGGGTCGGAACATGTATCTGATTCGGAAGCCTTCAACTCAGCCCCCAATGACTGCTTGGTCCGACACTCACTTGTGTTATGAGTGGGACTCTTGTGGAACTCACACCACTTTCCTGTGTCCTTCTTCGGCTTCGTGGTGTTGTTCTTTTCTTGCGGCTTCGACGGGTTGTCTTGCGTCACCCCGCCTTGGCTTTGTCCTTTGGGCTTCGGATTTGCAGATCCAAAGTCTCACTTCTTTTGTTTGAACTTCTGCTCGATTTTGACAGGCGTATCGGTATGCTGTGCCGAGTGAGGAGATGTGCAAGAATTCCATTTCTTCCTGAATGTATCTATGTAGGCAACCGCGGTATTTGAGTACCAGATGCCGCTCAGAATCTTTGATACCCAACTGTGTGCGAAGGGTGTGAAAGATGTTTGTGAACTCAGGCACATCTTGGTCCCGTCCTTGTCGCAGTGTGGTACATCTGATGTATTTGTCCTCATAGCTTTTGACAGGGTAGTACTGCTCCTTGATGGCATCTCGGAAGTCATTCCAAGTGGGTGCGGCTGAAAATAATGAGCCTGTACTTTCATCCTTCTGCTCGCAGTAGGTTTCCCACCAGTCCTTGACGTGGGGGGCTGCTTTGAGAAGAGCGAAAACAATCTTTTCCCGACTTGAAAATTCATGAACAGAGAAATACCCATCTAGCAGATTTAACCATTTATCTATGCCATCTGCGTCTATTTTACCCTCGAAGATGGGGATTTCAGAATTAACTTGTACCCTTAAGGGCGTGGCGTTTCCAGAGTCGCTGCTGGAAGCCGATGCGTCACCTCTAGGTAGCCGCTGAAGGATCTGCGCAAAGCAATCCATCATCGCGTTCCTTTGCCGCTCGAGTGCTTCTTCGAGCAAGATTTTGATAGGATCTCCTGCCCCCTCGTCTTTCTTCTCATCCGCCATGGGAGACCGTTGGGATTTTAGAGGCTGGTCTTGCAAAGGTTCGACCAGTTCAAGCCCTAACTCCTTATATCCCGACCTCGTTGGGGACATGAAAAGAAAAACCGAGAAAAAGCAGACCGCTCTGATACCACTGATCCGGATTTAAACAGGAACGCAATAGATTACAGAGATAACCATAAACACAGAGATGCGATAAACCATAAATAAAGAGATGCAGCGGAAATAACACTTTATTTCATTAATGGAAAATACCGAAATATGCTTACAACCAGAATTGGAAATAAACCAGCTAGGACGATGGTAGCTTATCTCTGAAAAGAGATGTGCGGCTACATGTCTCTGAACTGTTCCGAACTTGTGTTACAATGAGGCTCGAAGGCCTATTTATTATTGAGAAACAATGGAAAACCCTTCACATTCCAAAAACGACCCTTAGAAGATGAAACGCCAAATTGTGGGCCCCGTTTTGGGTAAATTGGTACATCAATTTCCCGGGGTCGTAACTTTGGCATACGATCTCCGTTTAACGCGTACAATAGCTCATTAGAAAGATCTATTCGAGCACTATCATTGATGGAATGGGTAACAACGGTCCATGTTCCATGGACTCGTGTTGCCCCTGGATTCCCCAAAAAACGTCGTTTACGGCCTCAAAACGGCTCCGGAAGTTCAGGACCTGAAACACTGCTAAAAATAGTAAGTTTTGCTACAATTAAGGAAACTGAAAATGCAGAAAGAGACAATTGTGGGGGTCCAAATGGGATAGGTGGGTGGCCACCAACATCCACCTGGATCATCAACTCGTCAAAGTACATGTCAAGCTCTAGTTGGACTTGTGCCTTTGTCTTCGCCTGGGTGAGTTTCCCAATAGATGGGATTGCATGTGCATGCACCACAACATCCATACTCTTGAATACATGTGCATGGGAAGCCTGTAGACTAGTAAAGAGTTGTGGGAGCTCTTCATAGTTCTAGATTTGACTCCAGATGTGTGCCTTCAGCTCGACTGCTCTAGGGTTCATCATCTTAGGCAAGTGAAGAGGGGCTCCCTTTTATCTCATCATCCATGTTTTCATGTAATCAACAACAACTTTCACGCTCAACAAGATACGTGCTCTCCTAGCACATCGCTGCTGCCAACCATTGAGATGGGCACCTGCCTTATGCGCGATATCAAACTTTGAATACAATGCCTGCATGACTGTGTCAAGAGAAAATACTTCATCCAGTATTTCCTTCTTCAATTATGCTATGGAAAATTCTATAACCAATTCTCGTCCCTGCTTGGTTGTCTATAGTTCCTTAGCCATTCACTCGTTCTCTCCTTCCAGGTGTGCATCTCTCCTTTCGGCTATTCTCCAAGGATCTCAGTGTCTCCTTGGTCTCTTGGGACTTTCTCCTCTTCTAGATGCGGTGAAGCTGGTAGGTTGACCTCTTGTTGGTGAGGCATGAGGTCGATGTCTTGCTATAAATCCTGTTTCTCCATATCCATATCCATTTGTTCAAGTGTTTGCTCTATCACCTGAGCGAAGTCCTTCTCTTGCGATGGTTCACCTTGTCTGCCTCATGCTAGTTGTTCTGATGAGTCCACTACCTGTACGGTTGCAGTTTCATCTGTCTATACAAGTTGTGCCCCCTACTATACCTATTCCTATTGCGCTTCCTTCTCATATCTGTGTAGCTCTTGTTCCTTCAGGAGTTGCTCCTTCAACTTATGCAACTCCTTCTCTGTTTCCTCCATTCTCCATTTCTCTCTCTTCCTTTGTGCATTTCTCTTGTCGTGTTGTTGCTTATTTGCCTCTACGGCCAAAGCTTCTTTTTGCACAAGTGGGTCTGCTCGAAACTTGTAGCTTTTCTCTTGCTCCATGCAGTTGACAATCTTCCTCTTGCCCTTGTCGCGCACTGGTATGTTTTCCTCTGATGTTGCTGTTGCTTCTGGTGCTCTCCAAGATGCTGCTTCACGCTGCTCCACTATCCATTCCACAGTGAGGCTGACCAATTCGTTGATCCTGGAGGAGTTGTAACAATATCTCCATGGGTCTTCCTTAGCCCAATGACATGCCCCATGGATCCATTTAAACTGTACTCTTGCGCAATGATCTTTCACAAGACAATGTGGGTCATACAGATTGTAACTTCGGAGGTCGAATGGATACTTCTTCATCTACTCTGCTTCGACATATGCATTATTGAAACTCCAAATATCGTATAACCTGATCTATAATGGAAGATCGGGCCAAGGTTCCTTCATCTTCCAGTGTAGCCTAGATGTCAATCCTACTGAGATGTGATATGATACTTCCTGGATGATGATCTTGTCTCAGGAAAACTTCGGTAGAACATGTGAAGGCTTCTCCATGTTGTACATCCGTATGAAGGTGTCGGATGGTGAGGCATACCAATCAGCTATGTTGATCAGTGCCTCCATTGCTACGTTTGACATGTAGGGTGAATCCTGTTCAAAACTCATCTTGTAAACCGGGGTGACAAAATGATTAGACAGATGTGTGATAACTCCTCTGAAGCTTCATTCGGACAACATCTTATAACAAGTGTTCACAACAGTCTCCGTCGGTGTCCATTCCCACTTTAAGCCCCGGAACTATTGACGGGCACAGATTGCATCCAAGATATAAGCAAACATGTATATTTCTGCTTGCATACCTTTGGGTGGATTTTGAGCCCTTGTTACCTATTCCTTTAGCTGATGAGCCAACATGTCGAACCAGTTGCATGTTTTCCCTTCTCTGGCCAGTTGGTCCAACACGATCACTCAACTCTGTGGGAAGGTTTCTGTGCTTTCTTGGCTGTACAATCAACATGAAAATATGACCAAGTATTAATACGCCTTCCACATTATCTTTGTCTTGTAGACCTGGTTGGGTGTCATCCTGAATCTAGCCAGCTCCTTCACCTAATTCTTCAAAATTTCTCTGGAGTTGGCATTGTTGCTGGGTATGCTGAAGGGAGTCTCCATGATGATCATGGGCTTCAACATCTGATACATCTCATCATAATCTTGTGCCATGAAGTTAGAAATCTTCATCCCACTGACACTGCTCAATGTCATCGTCTTAGGATCAGTGTGCAAGACGATCCAATGTATCATGTCTGCGCATGGGAACACGGGATACCTGCATTAAATCTGGTACAAGCCAGACTTGTGGATGGTCAAATAGAGTTAACAGTCTTTGAGGTCATCCCCAAATGTGCCTGTAAATACATCATTGACCTCTTGCCATTTCAGCTTGATGTCATTGTCTACAATCAACTTGGTGTCTTTATAGATCGGCAGACTTGTAGACACTCACTCAACTGCTACTCCAGTTGCACTTCTGTCAGTGTCCTTTGATCTTGCTCTCTTGGAAGCCATTGATCCTGAATTGCTAAGAGGACGCACACCTGCTAGATTTGGAGATAAATCGACATGCATGGAAAGAAATCTGTCAACGAAAAACCAAAGCAAACTTGAAGAATGACATGCAACATACTTGGGGATTGACTAGCAAGGATTGCACAATTGTATTTGGGAGACTGGCTACCAGAACTGCACAAAAGGTAGTTTGAGTTATCTGGGGAGGTTTGCTGGCTTTTGGAATTGCACAATGCGCAATCCAGGCTGGCCTGCTGGAATTGCACAATGTGCAATATCAGCTGGTAGTGGTTGTAGGCCCATTGACTGCATTGCGCAATTTTCTGGGCCAGCAGTCACTATCCCTCAGAATTGCATAATGTAAGGTTTGAGGATAGTCACTGTGAAAAAATGAACATTTCCTGAGAGGAATATATAGCCTTCCTTCTCCGGATTGTGTAATGTTATCTTGGTGAGGCAGAGTCTGAGCCAAGGCTGCCCAGACCGGCCGGCGGGCAACTGAAAGAAAATGTGAATGTGATTGCATGGAGATACTGAGTGTAAGAAGGAGTGAATGATCATGCATGTAAACAGTGAATGAAATATTCAAAAAATGGAACAACATGCATGTGGGTGAAGCGAGTCACTGAATCGGCCGTGCAGAACATTTTCATGCATGCGAAAACAGTGAGATGCTAACAAAAACTGAAACAATGTTAGTAGAAGCTAAAATTCATGTAAAATACAAAAAGCATTCACTGGAATCAAGCAAACTGTACTCACACAAGACAAACCACAAAAAGTGACAGAAATGCTGCAAAAGACAAGTTAAGGCGACTTACCCGTGAATAGCTGAGATGGATGTGTTGGAGACTCCTGGATGTGTTGTGGGATGTCAAAGATCCAAGATCGATGTGAAGAAGTGAGCTCTGAAGTGTCGAATAAATAATTTTGAGGCTCATGATGCACATGCCACAAATCTAGGAAAAAGTGACACTTGGGGGAAAGATTCTAAAACAATCTTTGCATGTAACCTCAAGTTGCTAAAAATTGCTCTCTAAAATAGGGATGCTTTTTGCTATTCCAAGAAAAAGCAGCCCATGCATGCAAGTCAATTTTCCTCGGTCTCGAGTGGAAATGGTCAACCCAACTACACATGCAACAATCTACTCAGCTGAGGGTAAAAATGCGCATTTCTAGGAAGGAGCTAGGTTGGTTTCCCATAAGGTTTGCGCATTTCTAGGAGGGAGCTAGGTTGGTTTCCCATAAGGTTTGCGCAATTTCTAGGCTGAGCAACAGACTGCTGCCTAGAATTGCAAAATTCATGGGCTAAGCATCCCTGTTGGGAGGAATTGCGCATTTTTCTTAGTGAAGCTTGACTATCATATTTTCGCAATTCTGGAGCCCAACAGGCTGCCAGACAAAATTGCTCAATTTATGGAGGGAAGGTTGGTTCCCCCCAGAATTGCACAATTTCTTGAGGAATATACTAAGCCTGCTGTTGGACCAAGTCTGGAGAAACAACCTGTGAGTTGGATTCAACAAGCTCTCATGGATAGGTTGTCATTCTGCAAGAAAATCACTGAAGCTTGTGTACTTGACAAGGCAAGACATGGTGTTGTGAAAGGTTGGTAGGGAGGCTCTAAAACAAAGCTAAGGAAAATTTTTGGAGGGTGGTTTTAGCCGCTACAACACTTGGAAAAACACTGGTAGAACTCCAGTTCTCTGAATGGACCTTGTTCGTGAAAATAAAGTCTAACACCACCAAAAGTATTGTTCAGTTCTCAGTTCATCTTAGTTTCCACACTTGCTTGATTGTAAGATGTAGCATGTGAAAAGATTTTGGTTGATTGACACACATTCCAAGCTAAGTCAACACAGTTTTTTTGATTGGGGTTGAGGGGTATATTGGTGCACAAGCTATATAGTCGTTAGAGTCTTAGTTTCATCTCTGGTGTTGCTCTGCTGCCAATAGGCCTGGACAGTACCTCGACAGAGTCATGCAGGAATGCAAGCATCGCTCCAATGCTAGTGAGCCTGGTCAATACCCCGATGGAGTTACTTGCATCACCTCTCTGTGCAAGAAGCCTTTCTCTTCTTTCACCTTATTCATTTTTCATTTTTTCAAATTTTTCACTTTTCATTTTTTCATTTTTCATTTTCATAACTGTGCATAGCACTTATTCATTTCAGAGGCGGAAGAGGGATCCTGACTTATTGAGAGTAGAGGAGGTTTTTCCTTCATAGAAGTAGTTTATTGTATACCTCTGATGTGCTTTAAGGTTTCCCCCTCACCTTACTCTACTTGACTGAGTTGACAAGGGTTAACCCAAAAACAATCGACTAGAGTAGGTGACACTAGTTAGCACACAAGCATTGTGTTTTCACCAAGGTTCACTTCGAACAGTATGTATTTTTCATCAACGTATCATGGAATAAAAGTAAAAATTTATTTGTATAGATGCAGGATGACAGATAAACAAGTAGTGATAGTTGCACAAGGCCTTTTTTACTTTACCCAGAATGTTCAAGAGTCATGCATGGTTTCATGCAAAACTAACCTACCAACAAAAACAAGCAAACAAACAACAAAGTAAAGAAGAAGCAGAAGTAAATGCGAAAGCAAAGTGAGTAAGAAAAAAAGCAAGAAAACAAACAAACATACAAAGTAAGTTTAAGAAAACAAGCATGCAAGCAAACAAACTGAAAGAGAACACTACTCCTACTCCTAAGCTAATGGTGCATGGGCTTGATCACGTGAAGTGATATTTCCAATGCATCCACCGGCGCATTGGTTAACCCATGTTGGTGAAGGCTTGGTCTGCGAGCAACCTGATTGTGTGAACTAGAAAACAAGAAAGATATAACAATGAAGATAAACACACTTCATGTTTAAAAGTGTCCACATGACATAAGTGAGTTCAACTACATGACATGTGGTTCGTGGACTTTTCACGGTGTTGTGTGACACTGCGTGTAGCTTTGAATCATACACATACTCTTGACTGTGACGTGAAAGAAAATGAAAGAAAAAAAGACAACTTGCGTCATGCATGGATGCTTTCAATGTAAGATTCCTCCAATGCAAGAGCGATGGGATCATGAAGTTCGAGTGGAGGAAGCATGATCTGTGTGTGAGATTGATCTTCAATGCATATAGATGAGTGATGAGGAGCCTTGGGTGATTGAACAATTTCCTGATCGAAAGTGAAACCAACATGAGGATAGTGAGGCCCTGACATAACCATCAGCTCGGGCTGAAGTGCCTCGAAAGTCTGGGGTGTTTCGATTTCATCATCAGATATATCATCATAAACAGGTGGCTTCAAAAAATAAACTACGATAGAATCATGATCATGATCGAATACAGGAGTAAATGGATCACGATAGCCACGATCAGAAAAGTCAGTGATTTCATTGACATCCTGATGATCTGATAAATCAAACAGAGGGGTAGGTGAGAAGCGAAAAAATTCATCCTCTATTTTTCCGGAAAAGGTAGATGAAAGATCACGTGGATTTTCAATGAATAATTTATCCTCTTCTTTTTCGAATGATGGATTGACATCCAGTGTGTCCTGCGAGTGATCAACAATGGCTGCATTTGTAGATGAAGATACACATGCAAAATAATGGATGGAAGGTTCACCAAAGATGTCAAGAAAGAACAGAGGAGGCTCGGACGAAAGGGAGTCATCCTTCACTAAGTGTTGATGCTCAAGTTCCCAGTCATACTCTTCATGAATGACAACACATGTTGGTTGTGTAACACCAAATTTATCGATGGCTTGATCCTCGTTCACAACAAGTGTAGAGTCCAAAATGGAAGAACACAAGACAGTATCATCCGGAGGATCATCCGAGTACGAAGACGGAGGTTGTGGTACAAAATGCATATGACAACTCGATGGAATCACAACAAAATCTGTGTGAAAATTAAGCAAAGTGATGTTGGGAGGATGTGACAGCTGAACCAATGTGTGAGCATGATCTCCCACATCACTCTGTAGTGGTGGAGTTGTTTTATGAGGGGACAATAGACAGTCACTTGTGACAGTGACCATATCCATCTATGATTTCACAACTCCATCACTGAAGAATATTGAGCAAGGCTTGAGTTCAAACTTCTTCTTGGGATGAGCATATTTCTTAAGGCAATACTTGAATCTATCCCAAAGAGAAAAATTTCATCTGGCTCTTCGGAGCTTCAAACTGCAAATCACGGAGCACTGCCAAAAATCCATAGGTGATTCATGTGGAGCCTTCTGTTGTTGTAACAGTTTTTGTTCAATATGTTCTAGATCAAAATGATAAAAAGTATCTTCAATGAGATCACATAAGTTCTCAAGTGAGTGCATGTTGCCAGCCAGTAGGCTGCATAGCCACCGATGTGGAGTTTTGCGAAGTGTGTATGCAAGCAAAAAACTGGCTTGTTCGTCAGAACATCCATCTTCCTCATGAAGCATGCCAAGGAAGTCATGTAAGAACTCAGGCCATGCCACTTCGCCTTCACAATCATATGTGTAAGATTTGGCATGTGAAAAAACATCGTGGAGGGAGGAGACTACAAGACTCCATGATAGATATAAAAAGGTTAAAAACAAGATGAGAGGACACAGCTTGTCATCTGGCCCTCCTTTTAGCGCCAAAAATGTTGACGGTGCTAGACCTACCAACTTGTCAGGGGATCTCCTTGGTAAGAAGTCCCAATTAGACCTCAGACCATTTGGTGTAGGAGTCCAATAGTGGGTCGTACGGTAATGCCTTTACCGTGGTTTTGCATAGAGGCAAGTAAGATGTCCCTATTGGGAGAAAGGGTGTGATAGTTACAGTAAGTCAAGTAAGGTGCATGAGAGGTTCTAACACACGGAGGGTGAGGTGAGTGTACCCCTTGGAAACCCTTGATAACATTGAGTTAAGAAGGGAACACATGAGCAAAGATGCATCACAACATGGAAGGAAAGTTAGCCAGCAATCCAAAGTGATAGTTAAACCAACAACACATTTTAGAAAGATTCATACATACATATACATAAATAACTATACATTTATGTGTAGGAAAACATATACATATATCATTTAGAGTACCCAAGATAGCTGAAACACAATACAACATATGCATGAAACGTGCTATCTCTTGTTATATTAAGAAGTGTAAGTCCCAATCATACAATACCTCCATGTCTAACCACTAGTTCCGATAGCGGAACATTACAACCACAATTGCCTGCTCCTCCAAAGAGATATACTAGCTCTGGCAGTGGAGAATTGAAGGTGTGTTACAATACTATCCAATATTTCTCTAAGATACTGCTATCGAAGCTTGGCTAACCAAAAGCCCTTACAATGAGCTATGAGGGAATATTAATAGCAAAGGGTTGGGTGGCCCTTGACATTCCCCTTTGTGATAGTTCATCTACCCTCATGAATCTTCATCTACTATATGACTGTTACATCCAACTATCAACACTTGAACTTACACTTAACAAGACATTACATTACAATGCACATGTACCCATGTGAGACAAAATGGCTTGAGCAAGCCATGCAATACATCACTATGAATCAGACAACTATTAGAAGATCAACTCTTCGACACCCTCACGGTGGTCGACAATAGTGAACTAATGCCAAGCTCGGTAGTCTACGATGGTGTCCATGTACTCTAAGGTGACATGTTTATGGAATGTGACTCTTACCTCCATAGCATCTGGGTACATTGCTCAGGCTCCTATGTCCAACTCATTTGATAGCATGCACATCATTGTATTCAGCGCGGTTGAACCAGCAACATACTTATGCATGGTGTCTGCACTAATTGACAAGTCTGGGCTAGTGGCTATGTGCATCAACTCATCAAAGTATAAGTCAAGCTCTAGTCAGACCTGTGCCTTTGTCTTCACTTGGGTGAGTATCCCAGTAGATGGTATCACATGTGCGTGCACCACAACATCCATACTCTTGAATACACGTGCATGGGAAACCTGTACACTAGTGATGAGTTGCGGGAGATCTTCATAGTTCTGAATCTGACTCTTGATGCGTGCCTTCAACTCGACTACTCTAGGCTTCATCATCTTAGGCAAGTGAAGTGGGGATCCCTTGTATCTCATTGTCCATGTTTTCATGTAATCAACAACAACATGCACGTTCAACAAGATACGTGCTCTCCTAGCACATCGTTGCTACCAACCGTTGAGATGGATGATTGCTTTATGCATGGTACCAAACTTGGAATACATTGCCTGCATGACTGTGTCAAGAGACAATACTTCATCCAGTATTTCCTTCTTCAATTTCTGCTCGAGCAGATGCTGTAACCAATTCTCCTCCCTGCTTGGCTATCTGTAGCTCCTTAGCCATTTGCTCATTCTTAGCTATCAGAAAGCGAACACTCGATCTAGTGGCTTCGGCATATTCTCTGGTAGCATTGGCCAATGCTGCTAGATGTTTGCACACATTAGACACGATCACTCTTTCCTCAAAATTCACAAGAGATGTATGATCATCCAGAGTTGAGACGCTACGATATTGCACAACTCTATGTTGAGACTCGTCGAATGAGATGTTGTGCTTCACTCCTTCTGGCTGATCTCCAAGGATCTCAGTGTCTCCTTGGTTGCTTTGGACTTGCTGATCTTCTAGATGTGATGAAGCTGGTAGGTTGACCTCTTGGTGGTGAGGCATGAGATTGATGTCTTGTTCTAACTCCTGTTGCTCCATATCGTATCCATCTGTTCAAGTGCTTGCTCTATCTCCTAAGCGAAGTCCCGCTCCTGTGATGGTTCACCTTGATGTCGGCTGTTCTAATGAGTCCACTACCTGTATGGGTGCATTTTCATCTGTTTGTACAAGTTGCGCCCCTTGTTGTACCTATTCCTATTGTGCTTCCTTCCCATATCTACGCAACTCCTTTCCTTCCGTAGTTGCTCCTTCAACTCATGCGACTCCTTCTCTCTTTCCTCCATTCTTTGTTTCTCTCTCTGCCTTTGCGCATTTCTCTTGTTGTTTTGTTGCCTCTTCGCCTCTATGGCTAAAGCTGCTTTATGCACAAGTGGGTCTTCTTGGAAATTGTAGTTTTTCTCTTCCTCCATGCGGTTAAAAATCTTCCTCTTGCCCTTGTCGCACACTGGTATGTTTTCCTCTGTTGCTGCTGTTGCTTTTGGTGCTATCTGAGATACTGCTTCACGCTACTCTGCTATCCATTCCACAACAAGGTTGACCGGTTCATTGAGTTTGAAGGAGTTGTAACAATATCTCCATGGGTCTTCCTCCGCCCAATGGCATGCCCCATGGATCGAGTTAAACTGTACCCTCGCGCAGTGATATTTCACAAGAAAATGCGGGTCATATGGATTGTAACTTTGAAGGTCAAATGTATACTTCTTCATCTGCTCTTCTTCAACATCTGTATGATTGAAAATCTAAATCTTGTATAACCCAATCCGCAATGGAAGAGCGGGCCAAGGTGCCTTCTTCTTCAAGTGCAACCTAGCTATCAATCCTGCCAAGATGTGATATGATACTTCCTGCATGATGTGCTTGTCCAAGGCAAACTTTGGTAGAACATGCAAAGGCTTCTTTGCACTGTACATTCGTATGAAGATGTCAGGCAGTGAGGCATACCAATCAGATATGTTGATCAGTGCCTCCATTGTTGCCTTTGACATGTAAGGTGGATCCTGTTCAAAAATCATCTTGTAAACCAAGGTGACAAAATGATCGGACAACTATGTGATAACTCCTCTAAAGTTGCATTTAGACATCTTACAATAAGTGTTCACAGCAGTCTCCACCTGTGTCCATGCCCACTTCAAGCCCAGGAACTCATGGCAGGGACAAATTGCATCCAAGATATAAGCAGACATGTAGATTTCTTCTTTCATACCTTTGGGCAACTGTTTAGCCCTTGTCACCTATTCCTTTAGCTGATGATCCAACATGTCAAACCAGTTGCATGCTTTGCCTTCTCTAGCCAGTTGGTACAATGCGATCACCCAACTCTGTGGGAAGGTTTCAATACTTTCTTGGCCATATAGTTGACATGAAAGGATGACCAAGTATTGATATGCCTTCCGCAGTATCTTTGTCTTATAGACTTGGTTGGGTGTCATCCTGAATCTAGCTGGCTCCTTCATCCAGTTCTTCAAAATGTCTCTGGAGTTGGCATTGTTGTTGGGTATGTTGAAGGGAGTCTCCATTATGATCACGAGCTTCGACATCTGATACATCTCATCGTAATCGTGTACCCTGAAGGTAGAAATCTTCATCCCACTGACACTACTCAATGTCATAGTCCCAGGATCAGTGTGTGAGACGATCCAATGTATCATGTTTGTGCATGGGAGCACGGGATACCTGCATGAAATAAAGTACAAGCTGGACTTGTGGATGTTCACATAGACTTGGCAGTCTTCAAGGTCTTCCCAAAATGTGCCTTCAAATGCATCATTGACCTCTTGCCATTTCAACTTGATGTCCTTGTCTACAATCAGCTTGGTGTCTTCATAGATCGGCAGACTTGTAGATACTCACTCAACTGCTACTCCAGTTGCACTTCCATCAGTGTCCTTTGATCCTGCTTTCTTGGAAGCCATTGATCTTAAATTGCTAAGAGGTGAACGAACACCTGCTATATCTAGAGACAAAGAGACATGCATGGCAAGGAATCTGTCAGCGAAAACCAAAGCAAAATTGAGGAATGACATGCAACATACCTAGGGATTGACTAGCAAGGATTGCACAATTTTTTCTGGGAGGCTGGGAGATTGGTTGCCAGAACTGTGCAAAAGGAAATTTGGGCAATGTGGGGAGGTTGGCTGGTTGTTGGAATTACACAATGCACAATCCAGGCTGGCCTGTTGGCTATTGGAACTGTGCAATGAACAATTTCAGCTAGCAGTGGTTGCAGGCCCAGTGACTGCATTGTACAATTTTCTATGCCAGAAGTCACTGTCCCTTAGAATTGTGCAATGCAAGACTAGAGGATAGTCATTGGGCAGAAATATGCATTTCCTAAGAGGAAGACAAAGCCTTCCTTCTCCGGATTTCACAATCCTATCTTGATGAGGCAGAGTCTGGGTCAAGGCTACGCAGACTCGCCGATAGGCAACTGAAAGAAAATGTGAATGTGATTGTAGGAGTGAATGATCGTGGATGCAAACGATGATTGAAAGATTCAGAAAATTAAACAACATGCATGTAGGTGAAGCGAGTTGCCAAATCGGTGACCATTTGTGCAAAACAGTTTCATGCATGAAACAACAGTGAGATGCTAACAAAAATTGAAACGGTGCTAGTACAAGGTACTATGCATGTAAACGACAACAAGAGTTCACATAAATCAAGCAAACAACACTCACACAAGCCAAAACATGAAAAGTGACATAAATGCTGCAAAAGACAAGTTAAGGCAACTTACTCGTGAATAGTTGAGCTAGATGTGTGGAAGATTCCAAGATGTTGTTAAATTGGCAACTAGGGCCAAACTCCATGTGGGTCGGCTTATTTATGGCAGCTGATATTTTTATTGGATCCCTCTCATTGAGAGGTGTAGGATTGATCCAAAGATCATCCGATTCCGATAAGTATTTATGGAGATATGAATTTATTTTGTTTATGTAATTATTATCAAGCTGATCAACGCTTATGTAGGCTCTAGAAGCCCAACCGACGTGTCTATTCATCATCCTCGTTTTGGTATAAATAGATGAGGATTTGTTATCATTTTGGATATGTATTCTTGAGGTGATCTCCTCTCCACGTCTTGGGTTTTTGGAGAAGGAGAGAACAAGAGAATAAATTGGCCTATATACAAATGATGCCCTAGATCTAAAACGTGGAAGCAATGGTCATGAAGAAGTCTATACGCAGTAAGAAGAATAAGGGAGATCTTACCATACTCTAAACGCTGTGATGAACTACAGCCCTAAACGCAGGTACTAATACGCTGTCCAAATCATAAAGGATAGTTGCAGTAATATAAAGGGAGGCGCAGTCATCAAGGGTAGCTGCAGTCAAATCTGCAGTAGGGTATTCACTGCACCATAGTTTTAGGTGCAGTCATGGCTTCATGAAGGACATAGCAAATCATTAACACTCTCAACATCCTATATTCTATGCGGATCAGGCATCATAGATCAGGGCATAGAAACTCCATTCATGCCATTCCATGAAGACTCATAAATGGAGATATATATATATATATACACGCAGGCATACATCGCAGCAATATATAATGCAGTAGATATATATATTTGCAGGCAATGGAAAAATATATATACGCAGGTCATGGCATACATATATCATCATATACGCTGGCAAATTAACACAACTAAATTTATACGCTGTCTAAAAGTCTTATACGCAGGCCCTAGTCATGCGCTGTAAAGGGAGACACGTTGTAATCATGGAAACACTTTACGACTTATACGCAGGCCCTAGTCATCCGCTGTAATGGGAGACACGATGTAATCATACGTAGCCATATATTAGCATGGAGATATGCTGTCATCTAAACGCAGTCCTGAAACACTCAATACGCAGCCATATATTAGCATGGAGATATGCTGTCATCTAAACGCAGTCCTGAAACACTCAATACGCATCCATATAGATATGCTGTTAGGAAGACACTTTCCACGCAGTCATCTAAACGCAGTAGTGACTTAGTGGAAGAAGCCGCAGTCATAATTGCGGTCAAGGTAGCCGTAGAATTAAGATACAACCTCAGTCTCAACACTGGAAGTCTGGGCATAATTGCATTCATAGCAAGGTCAAGATCTCAATGAAGTAGTGATGAATGATGATGAAAGATATAGTACCATGGGCATGACAAGTATGAGGTCATGGGCAACATGATGTATGGGCAACATGATGTAGATCATGGGCAGCATGATGTATGGGCAACATGATGTAGATCATGGGCAGCATGATGTATGGGCAACATGATGTAGATCATGGGCGGCATGATGTATGGGTAGCACAGTGATGTATGAGATCATGAGCAGCATGATGGTACTACACAGTAAGGTGCAGCAATGGACGAGATGCAGAATGATGATAGGTGAAGGAGTCACCTTGAGTATCAGTTGAAGCATAATGTCTTCAACTGATCTCATCGTTATAGGAGATGATCTATGCTTAGATCTAGATAAGTCAAAGTGTTGACTTCTATTGTAAATGTACTCTCTCTCTCTCTCTACTAAACTTTGAAGATAAAAGAAGATTTGATCAAAGGGTTTCCCCACACATTGTGGGGTTTGTCCTTGGCTCGCGCCATATTTTGTGTCCTCTTGCCTTGGCTTGTCTTCTGCGATTCATAGTTATGTTCTATCTACAGTTTATCTTAATGCTGATGTGATTGCCTTCTATGAAAATTTAAATAAATTTCTCTAGCATAGAACATACATAATCTTAACATGGTATCAGAGCTGAGGTGAAGACAATGCCCAAGCAAGAGTGAAAGAGCAATCACCAAAAACAGTTGGGACAAGACAGAAGGATCAATGGGTTCCTCATAATTCACCTAGGGTGAAGTCAAAGCAGAGAATGTTATCAGAATGGCGCAGCGGAAGATTCTGATGGTCCATCTTAAGATCACTTCATTGGGAAGTTCAGATATAAGGGTGGAAGGAAAGGCGGATGCCTTGTTGAAATAAGTTCGGCCGTTATGTGAAGGAGTGTCCAAATGGCAGAGACACATCTCTTGATGAAGATAATAATCATTCCTGGGACATCTTCAATGATCAAAAGAATGACTGGTAATGTAGGTCATCAAGGAAATGATCGAATCTTCCACAAAAGCAAGGAACCCCAAAAGCAAGGAACCTGATGTACATCTCGGAAATGGCAATCAAAGGTTACAAAGGTACGTGTTTGAAAATAGATCTTTTAAAGATACTTTTGAGTTCAGGGTTGTATCAAGTTGCAGGAAGTCCACTGGGGATCATGTCCATTGACTCAACATCGGAGGTCTGTGAGTCAGATGGTGACTAGGATGCCTGAATTCAAAAGGAAGCATGAAGGTACTTGTCTAAAATGTACCGAAGGAAAATATTATAAGGGGACCATTCCCCTCATGCATCAGGTTCATCGGTTTGGAACAACCCAAGGAGTTTTCAACGAATCTCATGTATTCAGGTGGAAGAAAGCCCTCTATGGCTTGAAGAAAAACACCTCGGGCATAGTATGAGAGGATTGATAGCTGTCTAATGCAGCTGAGATTCACTAGGAGTGGAACCAATCCAAACCATTACTCGAAGGTTGTGGATGATAAACCTCTCGTACCAGCACTTATGTCTGACAGGTGCAGACTCTCTCATTTATAGGAGACATAGTGAGTTGGATTCTGAATGTGAGAAGATAAGATGCAAGCTTGTGACTGCCTCGAGGATCTTAACTTTCAGAAGTTATATGGTAATGATGTCGGACCAGATTTGGGAAATGTCTCTGAGTTTCATAAACTCATTCGCACTGATGTTCTTGGTGAACCTCCATCCAAACATATGTTTTGCAGTTAGCATTGTGAGCTCATATTTGGTTGAGCCTCACTGGATTGATGCCAAGAATCTTCTGAGATATCTTCGTGGTACAATGTGTTAAGATTCATTGCCGGAGATGTAAGACTGCTTGGATATACTGATGCTGATTGGGCAGGCAGTGTGGTGGACCGTAAGAGCACTTCTGAGTGCCGTTTCACCTTGGGATCTGCTTCGATATCCTGGATGAGTAGGAAGCAGAAGTCGGTGGCTTTGAACACCGCCGAAGCAAAATATATTGCTGCTAGCATGACCTCGTGTGAGGCAGTCTGGTTGTGAAAGCTCTTCAGTGAGCTATTTGAATTTACATTGGATACCACTGTGATTCTCTGTAACAACCAGAGGTGGAATTAGATTATTGAGGAATCTCGTATTCGTCGATTGCTCCAGCAGATAGACATCATCTGGGATATGATAAGTCGATGAGAAAGGAGGCTCCATCGCATTAAGATGATGTACAGGTTGATACACCTTGTCAAAGCCCTGAGGAAAGATCTAATCTATGATTTGCCCAAACGACTTGGAGTCGGAAAGAAACCCTTGTACAAGGGTCCTGCATGTTGCATACATTGAGCTCTGGGAGCTCTGAGGGCTTGCGGTTCCTACTGGTGCAACACATGACCACAGGGTGACTCACCCTCCCCTGGTTGGTGCACAATGGAACAGGATGATTCGCTCTCTTGTGGAACAAGATGATTCGCTCTCTTGTGGAACAAGATGATTCGCTCTCTTGTGGAACAGGATGATTCGCTCTCCTGGCGATTGTAGTAGGAGTTGTACCATACTATGAAGCTGACTTCGGGTCGGTTGAGACTGGTCTGGGACCAGTGGTACATACTCCGAGACTGACTTCGTGTCAGTGCAGTACTGGTCTGGGACTAGTGAGAGTGGTACATACTATGACACTAACTTCGGATCGGTTGAGACTGGTCTGGGACCAGTGGTACACTATCTGAAACTGCGATACTGGTCTGGGACCAGTGGTAGTAGTGGTACTTACTATGAAGCTAACTTCGGGTTAGCTGAGACGGGTCTGGGACCAGTGGTACGCACTCTGATTGTAGCAGGATTGATGTGTTCTCTTGTGAGGCCTGGATTGATGTGTTCTCCATGGCGGCCTGGATTGATGTGTTCTCCATGGCGATTGTAGCAGGATTGATGTGTTCTCCTATGAGGACA
>APFE031710079.1:0-22215 GCA_000404065.3 Pinus taeda | reverse complement strand
ATGTCAAACTTCAAGAAAGAGAGAAAGTCTTTAAAAAACATGTTTATCTCTGGGTACGCAGTTTCTCTCTACCTTACCTGCGTGTACGCATCCCAAGTTCACAATACCTGCGTACTTTTACGCTCAGTATGTAAAGGGGTGGGTGCGTACTCCTCTAAAGGTGAAAAGGCGCGACTTTCATCTTAAAATAGTTACTTGTGGTCAAATCTAGAGCATTCTAGAAGCTTGTTTAACGTGTATTGAGTGCCTCCCGATGGTTCATGTATCCCTATGAAAGAGGAACTTATCCCATCAAGAGAGGAACTACCCCATCCAAAGATGGGCTTATCCCATTGATGATCGACCTGATTAACTTCCTCTAGAGCATTATAAATATAGGCATTGGGCCAGAGGAGGGGAGGTTGAAAGCTGAATATTCCAAAGGGTAGATGCTACTGGAATTAGGACTTCCTTGTAGAAGCTTGTGAGGAGAGATTACCATCCTTTCTTGTTTCATTTGGAAGTGGATGAGCTTATCAAAGTAAAGGAAAACTCTTGCTGGACCCTGGGAGGAACTTGCACAACACCAAGGCTCAGGTTGTAATGGTTTCTTTTGTTTCCTATTAATACAAATAAGTCCATTCTTCTCAACAATTTTTTATTAATGAGTTGTTTCATATACTCCTTGGTCTGTATGTTGAATATGTTTTATTTTATGAGATATTCAGGTGCTATTTAATCGTTTGATTGTTAGTGAATGCAGGTTTCAAAGTGAAGGAGGAGCTCATTCGGATCGACGAGGCTGGACTACTACAACAGCGTTGGACTACAGGTAGGATCAAAACACTTGATTTCTTGTATGGTAAATGCATGTTTAGAGAAGGATTGTTCTTAATTGTCTTGTTTTTCACTAGAAAGGCTTAAGCTTCTAGGGAGGTTGGTTTTGTCCGCAAGATTAACTCTTTCCGCATGACAGTGTCGCAAGTACAAGCACAACCTGTTGTATGTCAACCTCAAATTACTCAAGTTCCAGTACAATAGCCTCTTGTATCTTCGACTCCGTCACAATCTCATATTAGTGCTTCCTTAGCCGGAATTACTCAGGCTCAAACAGGTGTTATGACTTCGCATCTTGGTCAATCATCCAGTATTGGACAATAGAAAATGGTTCAACAACCATGGCTGGTGAAATATCAACAACCCCAATTCTAGCAAGTTTACCGAGGACCTGAGTAGCAAGGTGCTTTAGGTAATAGACAACCACATTTTCAAAGCGGTTATCAACAGCCATACTATAATGGTTATGCCCATCAACCTTATCAAAGTTGCCAGCATCAGATAAATTATGCTGGTATGCAAATACCCATTGCTCAGGCGATCCCATCCTATCCTGGGTATGCTTTTCCAAACCTGAATCAACAGTTTCCCTTTGTAGTAACTCTAGAATTACCAGATTTGAACTGATTAACCAATGATCTGATTTCTTACTCCCCTTGGTGGCTAGTGATTCCTCATAAACTTCCTTCAGATATTCCTAAATTCAATGGAAATTTGGGTGAAGATTCGTCGAATCATGTAATGAATTTTCATTTGTGGTGTTCATCCAACATCCTCAATGATGATTCGATTAGGCTTCGCCTTTTTCAGCGAACACTAACTAGTCTGGCAGCAAAATGTTATATTGAATTTCCTAGAGCTTCATTTGATAACTTTAGCACCCTTGCCACTACTTTTCTAACCCACTTTTAGTTACCCATAAGGTACGAAATGGGAACAAAACACCTTACCAACTTTAAACAGACAACAACCACTCACAAATCTGATCATATTCATGAGTGGAAACGTGGTTGTTGAATGGTAAAGACATATGTTCCTGACCAGCTTCTAGCTGAGTGGTTTAGTAAGTCATTATTACCTTCTATTACTGAAGATGTGGCAAAAGGAGAAGTTGTCACTAAAGAGAAAGTCATTTCTCATGCACAATATTTGGACTTGATCTATACTTAGTCTGGCACACTCTACGACAAAATTCCTGACGTTCCTAGACCAGAAATTTCCATTCCTCTCCCTCCTAAATCAAATAGGGACTCTCATGCCGGTGATGGCATGATCTTTACCTCAAGTACGTAAACTACAAAGGCTCCATCTGGTAAAGCCATTACAGTTTCTAGTAAAAAAGCAAATGAGAAACTTCTTGCCTCGGAGGTTAATGCCGTGTCATCTGACAAGGGAAAAGAACCAAAGCAACCAGGGGGCAAGAAGAAAGGGAAAAATAATAAGAAGAAACAAGAAAATTCAACTCCTGAAAAATCTTCCGAAAACCCTACTGGGAAACAGAAACCTCATTATCCATGTTTAATATGTAACGATGAGCATTTCACGAGAGATTTTCCACATCAAGCTGAGGTTGCAAAATTTTTAAAGACTTCAACTACCTCAGCGGTGTTGATTGATCCGTTTCCAAACCCAGAAACTAACATGGTTGCTATTGATCATGCTTCCAAATCCCAAGTGCTTATGTTATCTATATTGAAAAAACAAAATGATGCTTTCATATCGGCAAGGAATAAAGATTACGGGAATCCACAGATGTCGAACAACAATAAGGTTACTGATCAACCTAGTAGTTCGACAACAACTTCATCAAAAGTTGTGCCATCCATCATTCCTGAACTAACAATAAAGCCGCCAAAGGGAGTAGTACATAAACAACCATTTTATCCTCGTGCTTGCGCAGCATAGAACTATAATAAAATAGAGGATATGGCCCAATCACCATTCACTATGTTGACACTTGAAGTACTGCAAAATTGCCCCTCCCAAAAGCAAGCTTTATTATCAGCAATAGGTGGGATTGATCCAACAGATTCCAATCTTGTGGCCTTTAACCACAAAGGATATGAACCTTAATTACCGTCCCAACTCACTTTCCTTATACAGGTAAAGGCCCTCAAAAAACCTGTTCATCGAACAATCATTGATGAGGGGGCATCTACCTGTATTATGTCAATGAATTGCTGGAAAACTTTAGGCTCACCACCCTCATCACGATCAACAACGACATTAAAAGCATTCGATGGAAGAACATACACATTGTATGGGATATTAAGTAACTTGAAAATTGAAGTGGGGGGTAAGACAGTAGAAAATGAAGTTGAGGTCATTGATGGAAACCTTGACTAAAATATCTTATTGGGAAGGCCCTGGATTTATGCCATGGCCACCACCGTTGTGTCAACATATTTTAAAAAGATTGCATTTCCATTCCAAGGTAGAATTACAATCGTTGACCAACTAACCTTTTTCCCCAATAGTTCACAAGCTACTGGAAGCATTCCATTGATCCATGGAAGTTCTCAATCACTTCAAAATGTTGGAATAGGTCTCCTAAAAGACCCTTCCTTAATGAGTACTTTTTCCCTCCCGCCTCCAAGTAATCTGGTGGAAGTGGCCATAGTGGAAACTTGTCATATGATATCTTCTACATCATCAAAGATTAAGAAGAACTCTAACCATTTTGATACTATGGATCACCGAGGACAGTTCTTACCTTGTGTCGACCTCGTTACAAAACAAAACAAGGGTTATGAGGATATTTCTTTTACTGTGTCAACCTCATTAAAAAATGAAACAACTCCCTTTCCAAATCGAGTTTTTGATTACGATATCATAAAATCCAAGTCGAGTCTTTCAAAGATCTTGAAGGTAAACCTTCATTCCAACCACCGCGTTGAATGCAATGAAGCTTGGGGAGCATGCACCTCGATTTGCGTCATTATGCTGGGGGTATGCAAACTTATAACAAGCATAGTTTTTTGTTTCAAGCTCGTGTAGACATGAAACCGAAGATGAGCAGTGTTATCGCAGGGTTCAAGCTCGTTAAAAAATAAACCCACCATTGAGCATAGTTTATAAAAGATTTAAGCTCATTAAAAAATGAATCCACCCTCGGTAAATAACCTTTGTGATCGCATTGCTATCAGCCTTTTGAGCCTTGGTCATGTTCTTACTGTCACCTCCACTCTTTCTGCCGATCATATGCCTCCACTTGATTGTTTACCCTTTTGAGGAACAACTGCAATGAGTGATTCTATTAGCCACCCTCATTACACTGTCGTGCTTGAGAAGTTCCAAACTTACCTAGAACCAGTTGCTACCTAGATACATCACTCGTTCCTCAAAAATGAGTCTCTTTTAAGCTCTTTTTAGGCTCATAAAATATGAAAATATTTCCGAGCTACTGGCTTTTCCAGCTCATTAAAGTAAAGGGAAGTGCTATCCCTCCTCTACATTTTAATATTTTTGGACCTGAGGGATCATTCTACAAATTGATCGAGCGCTTGTCTTTTTTGGCTCACTAAAACTATCGAAAAGTCATCCCTTTCGTATTATTTTATACTTTTTCAGACTTAAGGGATTATTCCATGAAAAAGGACTACTGGAGTTTCCTTTCCATCTCTTTTCAGACTCTCTAAAAATGAAAAGGACTGAGTTATCTTTGTCATTAATCTCATTAAAACAATAGCGACAAACTTGTCCATCCTGACAAGAACGAGTTTCACTATCGCTAGGCTCGCTAAAACATAGCGATAACTTTGCATGAAGGGAAAATTATAGAACAAGTATATGTTATCCTCCTCAAGCTTGACAAAAATAAAGAGGTACTAGTCAGTAATGACTGGGAAAAAAGGGAAGAAAACTTGAAAAACTTCATTGGTAGCAGGTCGCTCTTGAACATGACACTTTCACTCCATCACCATGATTGAGTCGAGTCGGGTTATTTCGTTCACTGATCACATCACCATTGGTCCTTCGTACCATCCATATTTGGGGTTAACGCTACCAATCCATCACAGTGTCGCCGATATCTTCAAGAGAAGTCGTTCAGAGAATTCACCAACCCAACTAGTGCCTCATTCACTGCAATGCCTTCCCTCTCCATTTCTCATGACCGCCATACCTAAACCTTGTATCATCAGATCGTTTTCACCTCTAGAAAATCATTTGCTTCGTTTTGTGTCATAGATGTGGGATTCATTAAGGCCCTCCTACGACGGGTCACTTCTTGTTGACATCATATCAGTATTCGAGAAGTTGACTTAGGAACAACCTTTTCAGTACTTTGATGCTTGCATGCCTCAATGGAAAGTTTCTCACTTCTGGCGACACGTTTACATCAATGGCCTTCGACCGAAATATTTTGCATGGTGTTCGACATCAGATGCTATATTCACACCACGTAAATTGTATTGTAGTACCTTGATGGTCATTATCATTATCGGTGATTCCTCTCGTGCCTGTTAATAGCTTACATTATTGGCTGGTAATAAGGCGATGTCTTTCCATGTTTGACTTCAGAACATCTTTTCACATGGATTGACTTGTACATCAGGCCAAGATTGAACGAGTTTTGAAGACCCTAGATCTAGTTTCATCCATCCAAGCTGCGATATATTCAAGAAAATAAAGACATCAAATGTACACGACAGCTGCACAGATGATCATCCAAGCTAAAAGATGATGGCTCAACCACCAGTTTACAACAACGGACGATTATATGTCCTATATACATGAAGATGAATTTATAAAGCTGAGCATGGCAATGCCCGCCTCAGCTAGATCATGAAAATAATATAAAGATAATGCATTGTATTGTATTTTATACAAGTCACCTTCCAGTTCGAGCGACCTCGGATCCTCGTGATAAAGCATTTCATCCGACATCAGAAGATTTACGACCTCATGCTTTAGGGGGCAACTGTTATAGACATATTTGGGCACTGCAAACCCAATCACATATGTTGATAAACCAAGGGCTCTTAAACCCCTAAAAGTGTTGTTCCACACCCTAAAATATCAAGGTCAACTGATAACATCATTTCCCAGAAGTTCTCCCTTAAAAACCACTCAGGACTGGTCAAAACTAGACCATACAAATTGCTCAGTGCTAAGGGTGTGATGCATACTGACTGTAACACTGGCCAAGTGTGATGCATACTGAAAGAGCCTTCTGTAGGGTGAAATGGGTGAGAGTAGACAAATGGCAGAGATAGTTTGCTAAGTGGAAACCCAAAGAATCTTCTAGAAACTTCTCATATGACACTTGCCTCTCTGAATTCGCCTAGGGTTGAGTAAGAGATCATGAAATTTCCAAGTGGAACCAAGAACTATCAGTGAAATGAAACTAATCAAAAACGCAGAATCTAACTCACCCCTCTGCAAATATCTATAAATGGATCCCTCATGCTAGAGATCCAAATGCTGGAATTTTGTAATTTGTAAGGAAGTGTTGTTGGTTTCTCTTTGAGAAGAAACATTGCATTTTTGGGTGATCTTACTTTTCATGAGCTGAAGAGGGCTTTCATGCTGGGAAGATGATGTTGGATCAAACAACTAGGCTGTAATCCTCTCTTCTACTTCTACTATCCATAAATCTATTTGAGTTTTCCTCCATATACTTTTGTACTTGTAAATCTTGTATTTGTGAATGCAATTGTATGGTTAATGTACTTCTAATTCTGCATTGTTTATGGTATTATAGATCTCTATGCTTTGATTGTTTTTTGTTGCTTTGTCTCTACGGGTGTTCTTTAAAGTGGGACAAGTGAGAAAGGAGTGACAAGCTCTATCAAAGGAGAGAGGAAACAAGCAAGGAGCCAAGCAAAAGATTGAGGTTGGTTCTCTCTGCTTCTCTATTATCTATCATCCATAAAGGAAAACACAAGTTGCTTTGAATTGTTTTTTCTAAGATAGCTACCCATCTTAGTGGGACTAGCAGATCAAATAGAGGCAATAGTTTTCCCGAAAACAGAGAGTTCCTTCTTTTTGTGGGACTGAAATAAGGAATTATCTACTAGTTCATATCAAGGTCAAGATGACGACTCTTTGGGGTTTTGTAGAGTATACCACTGTACATAACTTTATCCACAGGAGCACATAGACTATTGACTTTCATGAACTTAAATCATATTAGATGTAGAACTATTGAGTACATGCATAGCATATCCATAATTCGAATTTTGAAATCTCAAAAGAAAGGAGAAATGAAAGAGAAAGCAATGAAAGTTTCTGCAAGTTATTGAAGTTGAACCATCGTTCTCTTTGGTGGAATTATGGAAATCAATAGGGGATATGATAGAGTTTATAAAGGTAGACATTAAGTTTAATTTTAACCAACTTCTATTCCTTATTTTCCATAAACTTTGAGTGAATATTTCGTTTCTCGTCTTTCCTGTAGTTCTTTTTAAACATAAAAAAAACTTTGATTTTCAAATATTCTATGTTCTAAATTGTCTCCATGGGAGTAATAACAAGTGTATCTAAGACTTTATACCACACAATATGGCTTGAGTGATCCTATATATACAAATTTTCTATGAGATTTGATGCATCTTAAACATAGGACATCAGTAACACACTCTGGAGAGTTCTGTTAGAACAAATATAGACTATAGAATATGGAAAATGATTAATCCAAGCTACAGAGTACGCTATGTCGTAGACACATGGGCAAACCTTAGCTTGAAAAACTCCCAATTTCATTTAAGTCATTGCTTGAAATACCAATCAACCATGCCTCAAAGGAGAATAAGTACTCAATAGGATCATGGATTGGTTCTTTGATGTGCATTACCACTTTGACCAAATATTAAGGTCCTAATAGAAGGAATTGATATCATTGAAAATAGAGGAGTCATGTTTGGGCATGTCTTGAAAATTTTCAGCCCCTTTTCAACTTATACACTTGAAATTCTCTTGCAAATATAAGGCTTTGTTTTTCTTTATTATATTCATTGACTTTTGAAGGTTGCATGCAATAGGAGCATGATCACAAGACATCTGGTTTGGGATTTCAATCCAAAGAAAAAATCATCATTAGTATTATTGTACTACACCATACAGTTAATATATCCAACATTTATGTATCAAGTTCCCTGGATGCTTCATTTTGTGCAAATTGCATAGAGCCCATTGAAGTGTCTACTTACCAAACGAATGCATGAATATCCTTTAGCTTACTTAGAACTCACTGAGTGAAAGAGTAGTGATTAGGTTCAATTTGCTCTTTCATTTTCTCATCACAGATATTTCTTCCTTCCAATTCAGCTAGTCTACTAATTAGATAGTGAGGACCCTCCTTGTTAATCTTGAGTTCTTCCTCTTCTATTTTAACTTGAAACACTAGAGATTGAAGCTCTAATATCAAAGCATCCACTTCTCAACTTACTTCTTCATGAGAATCAATTAGAATTTGTTTTTCATTGAGAATCTACTACAAGGAAAGCTTTGCTTCCTTTAAAGCATCAGAGCCTACCTCTATCTAAGACTCCAACTATTGAATTGAAGATTTTGTTAGCTTCAAATGTGCCTCCATCTTATTAATCTTTGCTCTATGGTCCTTTACCTGATCTAAGCATTTTTTCAAGGCAGTAAAAAGCTTATTTCTTTATTCTTCACCTTTCAACAAGGATGAAGCCTTTGCAAAAATGTGTAGAAACTTTTTCTGAAGATGATCTTAAATCTGGTGATGAAACAACCTACTTTTCTAACTGAACTACCATTGTCTTCTCAGCATCAATTCTCCATTGCTCAGCAAGTTGAACCTTCTCTATCAAATCACATACCTCAGCTTGTGTAATTGCCTCAATCTTCATAGTTTTTTTTAATGCAGTTTATAGGGCCTTGTTATCAGCTTGCAAAAGATACATTTCCACCATCTTTTCCCTCACAAGATATCCAAATGTTTCTACTTTTTCACTTTCCCTTGATTCCTAATATTTCTAGTAATATTTAGATGCAGAAAAATTAGGCAACAATGTCTCAAGAGCACTGAATTTGTTATAGACCCAGAGTTTCTTTGCCTGCATTTTATTGGCTCACTTTTTCATTGTGTCAATCTCCTATTTTTTATGAGAAATTTCTTGTTTCAAAGACTCTTATTACTTTCTTAAAAAATCCATCTCATTGTAAGATATCTATATCAAGCCCAAGCTGTCAATTACTTGAGTAATCTCTGTTATCCTCTCTTGCGAAAAATTCATCTTGGATCTCGCCAAAGTTATTTCCTGTTCAACCATTTACTTCTGATTGAAAATTAGATCTTTTTCTCCCGATAGTTTAAAACCATTTTCATCCCATTCACATCTTTCATCACTTGAGAGATGACTTAAATATTCTTTACTATGTTCAGATTCTTGAAGTCTCATTTCTAGACGTTCATGCTCTAAATACATAGCCTGAAGCTTTTTCTCATTTACTGCAATGCTAAAGAGAAATTTTGTAACATGTCCATGAGTTAAATTCAGATCAATTTCAAACTTCTTTCTTAGAATTTCAAGGTTATCCATTGATATTCCACATTTTCCAAGCTTGACATACATCTCTTCAAATAGTTTTTGTACCCATTGTTCATATTTTCTCAAGGCTTTAAGCTACTCTCCAATCCATGCATGCAAATTATGAACAAGTGAATCAAACTTCCATATATTTGTTGTAGAAAATGCCAATGTGATTTCTTCCCTTGAGTTCCCCACATCCACGCCTGAATAATTTTTAACTGCCAATGACTAAAGTTCATTAGATTGGTTTATTGCAAAATGAACATCAACATTATTTGATGAGTCCTTGGTTATGTTTAATACATCCTCTTGTTGAACAAAATTATCATTCCCATTGACCATATCTTCATTACTATCTATCAAGTTCTTTGGCTTGGACTTGAGATCCTCTATCTCCCTAGAGAAAAGTGTCCTCTCTTGTGTGGAATTTTCCACTTATTGATTAGTTTTCTGCAGTATTTACCTTATATTGTCATTATCATTTGTAGTTTCCTCATATATTACTAGTAGTTTCTTATATTCATCTTCCATTTCCTTTATTTTCAATTGGAGTTCATATGCCTATTTCGTCAACAAGCTAAAAATTCTTGAGAGTCTAAATTGTCATTCATGTTTTTCCCATAGTCAGACTGATCCTGAACACCCACTACACCTCCCTTGTGGGAAAAAAATATTCCATGATGACTTTCAGAAATATGAATGTCCTTTTATTCTCGTTGTTGCTTCATTTCCTCAAGACCTTCAGTTTCTTTTGTGATAAGAGAACAAAGGGGTCTCCTTGATATAATATGAAGACTTGTGGCAATGTTATGGCATCTATCTCCTTTCAGAAGATCTATATTCTCAGCATGCTTCAGAACACCTACTGCCTTCTGTTATAGGACAAATTGACCTCCTAATCAACTCAGAGGAGAAAGACAAGATGACTGAAAGAATGACCACAGTTGCAGGCCCAGAATCCACACTAACGCTCTTTGTACACTCATAACCTAATTTATAAAGCTTGTTTACAAGTATAAAGGAGAGTTAGTCATCCTGCTAACTCATGTTGTTAGACCAAGGGGAGCTTTAGTGAAATTTAGTGATGCTCAAGTGGTTATGCCAACGAATCTCCCATTAAATATCTAGATATTATTTCCCTAAATTTGCACAAGAAAAGCAGGGAAACTCCAAAAATCAAGATATTTGGAGAAATTCTATTCCGAAAATAGAGACAAAGGGGAAAAAGCTAGTAAACGAGGTAGGTTCATGGTTTTTACCCAAATGAACTCTAGGTGGAGTTGGGAAGCCCTAATTCGATTGCTATTTAAGCAATGAGAGGGCCATTGCACAAGGGTCGGAGCATTTAGAAGGATAGTACATGGTGTTGTTGTGATATTGTCATATTCTTGAAGGAGCTAGCTAAAAGAAGGAGAGAAAGAGAGAGGAAGAAGGGATAAGGAAGGTTGATGCAACAGGGTTGTTGTAATCACTTTTCTGAATATAGGACTGTGGTTGTGTTCCACTACTCGAAGTGTTGGTGATATTGTGCATTTATTTGTTCATTCTGATGCTTCTTTCGTTGAGTAGATAAGTTACACATTTATACATGTTTGTTACGGATTCTTACATTAATTGTCAAAAGTATATGCTATGATTAGTTTTCTTCGTTCTTTTGTGCATGAATAATCTTGGAGCCAGTCAGCAGGAGTTCTTCTTACCACACAGAGATCCCCAAGCGAATCTAGAAAGAACCAAAGGTGTTCCTTTCTCCATATCTTGTCAATATATGTTAGATAGATGAACATGTGTGTAACAAGTACCTTTTACAGATAACCTTATGGTCTATCAGAAGTCCCAGGAAGACTTTCAAGGGTAGTTTTCATCCCATGCATTTTACCCCATAGAAAAACTAGGGACTCCGCTGGGGACTGTACACTTAGTTCCCAGTTATCCGGACTCCTCTCAGATCTCTTCTCTCTTCTATGAGCTTCCAGCTTCTTCATATCCTTCTCTAATCCACCATCTAGTTTATTGCATCCTACAAAGTTGCTTTCTCTTCAGAAACTGATCCCAAAAGCCCACTTTTTGAGCTCTTTCCCTCACTAACGCAGGTTGCTAGTCTAAACAGAGCTTTATAAAGCTCTTTGACCGTGCACAGGGAGTGTTAGTGGTTAAACTAAAGCTCTATTTACACATAGACAAAGCGTTAATGACCCATTTCCATGTTTTTCAAGAGATTTTGTGGACCAAAAGGGGGGGAAACTTGTCCCAAGGGCTAAATTAAGATCTACAATAGTATCATGCTAACAAATTTGGTGTCTTATAATTTATTTTTTAAGAAAATGCTTTAGTTTTTCTTTCATAAAAGAAATTTTTGTTGAAAGAAAAGCTGATAAACTATACATCTCCTTCTGTCGAACTAGTTGTAGGCTGCTTTCTTTTGGTTCAATAGTTGTTAGGGAATATTGAGAAAAGGAACTTTCGGTTATGCAAAGTGTTGAATGACTTTAGATGCACTGAAAAATACATGAATATGTGAAATGATATATGTGTAGAATAAGACTTGTTTGCATAAGAAATTGAAAAAAAAATCAAAGCATAGTTCTGCATGGTTTATCGAGTCGAGAGTCTCATCATATTCATATCTCAACACCCCCTTCGAAGACAAATAAGAAAGTACACTAAAATTAACACTGAATTCAATCAAATACTCTTTTTTAGAGCAAACCAACATTAGATAGATTAGGACCTTGGGTTAAGAGAGTGATTCAACTACCCAAGGTTGCAAATCAAACTAGTGTCATTAAAGAGTGAAAAATCCTTCTGCACTCATATTACTAGGACCACTCCACTCACACTGGAGCGAAATACGAGACAACATCAGATTGTAATTGAAGGTAGCTCGCCTTCTTTTAAAACTCATTTGGGCATTCTATGTAATAGGGGTCCCTTCAGGGATTTCGGAAATGAGTTGGGGACTTAGGTATCCTGCCCACATAGCGTGCTATCTACGACTATGTCCCCCCTGGTAATGTTTGTGATTTGAGGTATCTCTAGTGGCCAATACTTCTAGGTACTTACCTTAGGTGACTGGGATGGGCTGTCCTGGTACCTCAAATAGATGGACCTACTTTGTCTTCAGTTTTTGGGAGGGTGCTCGTCTTCACGATAGTACTTAGCCCCTTAATATGAGGTTTGGGCAAAGCTCAAAAGTAACCGTAACCGTACATTTGGCCATCCTTCTCTATTACTCATTGAGAAATTGGGTTTCATCTCCAGTAATTGGTGTTTATCAGACAAGGTAATTTCACTTTGTTTGTTGGTTGTCATTTTTAGTGTATTTTTGCTTTTTAGGTACCTGAGTGCTATCGTTTTTGAGACTTAAAGAATATCACCTTAAAATTTATCTGATAAAATTTACCAGTCATTGTGGCTACCTCTGGCCCTCACCGTCAATCCAGATGGTTGTTAGGACTTCCTCCACTCACTGTGGAGGATCTGTCGAGATCCACTGACTCAGATTCCTCTTCTTCAAGGAATCAGTATCCTAAATCGCACATAGGATCTGTTTGGATGACCGATGATTCTAGTTTGCCAGAGGATTTCTTCACAGAAGGATTTCTTCCTCATTTTAACACTCCGCTTATAGATCTGTCATAACCTATCATTTCTCCCGTCGTACTAGTACTTCACTCTTCATTGGGAGGAACTCTCCCATCTATTCAGTTGACACCTCAAGGGTTGTGGAATTATAGAGACACTATGAGTCTGCTACCACTTCCCCAATTGACAGTCATCACAACACCAGCAATGTGGAACCCCACAATCCCGTTTGTCCCAGGTACTACAACTCACATAACACCCTCTATCAGTGGAACCCAGCAGATGCCAGGTTCCACTCCTATGGTGTGCCAAAGCATACCTATGACTAGTGCCACATATAGTGCTCCATATAACACTCAATGTGGCACTATGGGCATGGTTCCAGTTTACCAACACCAAGTTCGACTGCCAATGTATGGTTCTAAACCCCAGATTCAGATATCTGGGGCAGTTCCCAATATGCACATGGCGATGAGGAATGTCACAGTTCCCTCGCCGTTCTCAGGCATGCATGGACAGTCGCTAATTGACATGAATTTTCCTTCTCTCAATCAAATCCATATGGTTAGTTTAGTGTCAGTAGGGAATCCACAAGGGATCCCCACCCAATCCATGGGGGCACCCTACTCACAAGCTCAGATAACTCAAGGGGCCACTGCTTATACAGGGGGCAACTTCATACCCCAGTATCAAAATCCTTATGGTAATCCACTTTACAACACCATACCGCAAAGCAACTGCTACACCACGTAGCCCATGTACACCATGGGGAACCAAACGATGGGAGGATCGCAGAGCTCCCTAGGTCATCTGTCATCACAATGGTCCAAGTCGGGGGCACCCAACAATTTTCCTTTTTTGGCAACATTGGATATCCCCAACTTATACAAGTTGACTAACGACCCCATCTACCATAACCTACAATGGCCGCCGATCCCACATAAAATACCAATGGACATTCCTAAGTTCGATGGAAAACAAGGGGAGGATCCAGGCACTCACGTCACCACCTACCATCTATGGTGTGTTGCTAACTCTATCGTGGATGACAGTGTCCTGTTGCATCTTTTTCCCCACACCCTCACTAGCAATGCTGCAAAGTGGTATATTGAATTACCACGTGCCTTAGTGAATACCTTTGACTCTTTAGCGATGGAGTTCCTAAAGCACTTTCAGTTACCTATCCATTATGAGGCAGGGATGGAACTCCTTACTTCGTTTCATCAGGATACCGCCGCCCACATCTCTGATCATATCCATGAATGGAGACGTAGGCGGAGGTTAGTCAAAGCTCTTATCCCTGGTTTTCTCTTAACAAACTGGTTTTGTAAGTCATTGTGTTGGGTACCTATAATACTAGTGATTACCCCATTACTATGATAGTTGTACCCCTTATTAATATTGTTGTGACCCTATTGCCCCTATATTGTTATTACTGTGCCCCATAGAATCCCTCTATTGTTATTTTTGTGGCTTTATATTATTATTGTTAGGTCGGCTGGGTTATATTGTGACTCCTTAGACTCCTATATATAGAAAGGAGGTCTTTTCATTTGTATCATCCAAGAATTGTTCATTATGTAATGTAAAGGAGGTTGCCCCCTCGAAGAGGCTGAATTCTAAGGTGTTGATCTATCTTTTCTATATTTTCTTGAGCTGGTTTCATAACAACTTATTTTTCCATTGATTCAGATTAAACTGTTAGACCAATTTTATTTCTACCTAACTACTGATTTACTAAGATTAAACTGTTTGGTAAATCTTCATTCACTAACTTATTGAACATAAATTTAAATGTGTTCAATCATGATTAAACTGTATGATTTGAACAAAATTCTAGTCATTGTGGCATTCTAGAACAATTTGTGCACAACCTTATTTGATAATTAAATAAAAGATATAACTTATCAGTAGTGAAACTTAGACTTGCAACACTTTCCTTATTATTTTCTATTATTTCTTTTGTGGGGTTCTTATTTCCTTTCTTTTTCTTATTTATTTTTTAACATACCCTCTTTTCATTTTCTTTTTTCATATTTTTTGGAAATCATTTGAATATTGAAATGTATGTACAATATGAAATTACAAATAAAAAATAATCAATCACCTTGAGATCCTATAAATTATAGGATTCTAACATCCACATCGTTAAAACGAGACTTGTTCCCAATAGATATATATCAAATACCCTTATAAATATGTATGCTAGATGTGAGAGTCTCCAAGACGCTTGCAAAATTTTTGACCTTATGGCTGCATGAGATCCCTTCTCATGGACCGTCATAATTGCAGGATACACAAAGCATGGGTTCTTTGAAGAAGCATTAATAATGTTTTCCCAAATGCAGCGAAGAAGAAACGTCCAACGCAATCAATTCACCTTTCCTAGTGTTTTTCAGGCTTGTTTGAATCTGGGAGGCCTCAAGGCCATGCATGAAGTGATAATCAGTGAGGGTTTTCAATCTGATGTCTTTGTGGATAGTGTTCTTGTCATCCATATTCAATATATGGAAGGATAGAGGAGGCACGCCATTTGTTTGAAAAAATACCTCAACGAAACATAGTGTCCTAGAATTCCATCATTGCATGGTATATGGTGAATGGGCATGTCTACGAAGACATAAATTTCTTTCAGGAAATGCCTGAGTGAAATGTGATTTCTTGGACAATGATAATTGTTGGGAATGCACATAATGGATTGCTTTAAATTAAGACAATTTTCTTAATACAAAGTTTCTTGGATTCATTTATTATTAAATATTTTCTATGCTTATCAAATTCTGACGACTACTTTAACTTTGGGTTCTTATTACATGTAATATTGAGGCATGCATCATTTCTAATATAAACTTGGGATATAGATCAAATAATGTTCTATGCTTATCAAAATTTGACAGCTATTTTAACTTGTTGCACATATAATTTGGGGTTTTATTGCAAGTAATATAGAGGCAAGCTTCGTTTTCTGATATAAACTTAGGATATAGATAAAAATTGGAGAAGCAACGAGCTTGACTAATGATATCTTGAAGGTTAGCATTAATTTTTAACATTTTGTGTGAAATGTGAAATACTTGGAGCATATCGCTACTATACTTGGCGCATACCACTGTTGAGGAGCGTATTGTTGCCATCTGCCCCTACACCATATTGCTGCCATCTTCCCTTTGTGGTTGTTGGCCGACATGAGTGTTGTTAATTGCAAAGGCAGGGGCAGAAGGTCTTAAGATGGTGTTGGTAAACATGGTGGTTTTTCTTATTCCTCTATATACAATTCTATTGGTGTTGTTAGTGGTGTTCGGTTTCCTACAATGACTGAACTATGTATGGCTACAAGTCCAGAGAAGGAGTAGGGCATCATATCTTCTTGCCATTTATCCACGGTCACTTACAACACCCCCAATAGTTTTGATTCTCAATAGGTTCTGATTCTCAATAGCTAATAGGTTTTCTTACCAATAAGATACTTCGTTACATCTGCTCTCCAGGCTACCTACCCAGGCAAGGGAAAGGCTATCCAGTTACTAAATCTATATTTTCCATTTCCTTATAGGCAGTTATAGGCAGTTTTGGAAATGTTGGCCATATATCCCATCTTCAAATTCATCTAGCCAAGAAATAGGATGCCAACACATAGATATGGGGTGTGATGTGAGCAACAAATGAGACATATGCTAAACTAGGATTATCATGGTAATGGAGGCACTATGCACTAGTAAAGGACATAGTGCGAGTTCCCCATCGGGATTTATATGTTGGCCCTCCGTTCGGCAGACAACCACTCTAATAAGAGTCTCATTCAACAGATGTTCATGCTTCACTCCCAAATTGAAAAGTTGAATTTGACCAATAAGGAATTGACTGATAATGGATTGAAATCCATCGGATAACATTCATTTTCTTAAAATAATTTTGGTTAATTCCCTATTCTACCATTTTTTTTAAATGATTTTGTTTAATGTCTCTTTCTACCTTGCAGGTGTCTCTACACATGACATTATCATGTTGTTGGTTGTTGTAACATTATCTGATAATATTTATTTCAAGAGGGCATTTACTTCTTGATATTGTGTACGAGATATCATTCTGGATACTGTGCAAGAGATTTCATAAGATAAAACGATTACAAAGAAATCACATATCCCACATCACATCATATTAACTTATATTTCTAAATGATATAGTCAATTTAAATTATGTAATATAAACTAGAAACTTCAAGCTATTTAAAGATTTAAAGTTTATGTAATCTAAACTGAAAACTTCAAGCCACTTATAATACACGACAACTTTAGGTAGTCCCTTAAGATCGAGTTTTGTAGGAGAAGAATAGCCACTCAAGATCAAGTTTTGAAGAATATTTCTTTTCAAGATCAAGTTTTTTATGAGAAGAATATTTTTTTTGCATATCCAAGTTCAGAAATAGTAAAAAGAATTTTGGATGAAGTGAAGCAAATGCAAGAAAGCTACGAAGTGGCCAACCAATCCATCATATCAGGTAGGTATTCCATCTTCCATGCAGACTTGTTTATTTATAAGCTTATGTTTTGCATAAACCCTTATTATTTGTAGGTATGATGCAAATTTGGTGAAGTGCATGATTAAATATTTAGGTAAACTTAGATGAATTGCTCAATCGGCATATAGCTAGCCAAAAAAAAAAATGATTTCCACATAGTTCTTTGGAATCCATTTCATAGATTTTATTAAAAGTCAATAATTAGAATAACAAGCTAATTGGAATATTCTTCATCAAGCTAATTAGGTGAGTGTACTTTCAAATTTTCTTAAAAAGGAATAGAGAGGATTTCACCATTCTCATGTTGTGCATTACATTGCATCCATTTGAAATGTGGCATCAAATTATTTTTGAATTAATTATCCAAATTGGAACAACACGTCGGTAGGCAGAAATGGAAGCGGCACAACTTCCACTATCTTCTTCCGCATTCTTCCACCAGTTAGATCAAGTTTCTTCTTCCCTAATTTCCATTACATCAAAGATTTGATCGTGCGAGGTCATACTATTCGTGCTTATAGCGAGATACTTGATTTTCCATGACATGAATTTGATGGATTTGTTGAGCGGAGAGGCTCATTATACAACCCAGTATGATGTGTAAGAATGTCTATCCATCACGAAAGTTGAAATTTTGCTCATATCTCCAAAACAAAATTGAAAAAAAATCTAAAAATTAAATAAAATAAAATAACTATGCAAAACATTTAAATAATGTTTGCTCATAAAAAAAATTGCAAGTGAAAAAAGTGGATCGCTCTAGGCTCACGTTAGATCATCAGTATGTAAGATGGACCTATACTGGTATAAGAAGATCCATAACAGTTATTTTAGGTTCCCATCACGATTTTCCTAGCCATCTCGCAGCTTATGGAGGTCCCATGGTTTCAGCATAGCTTCAAACCCTCTCAACCCAACAAATATATTGATGTCAGCCTGCTTGACAATCTTGACACAACATTCTTCATTCCCAAACTCGCCCACCTCAACGCCTTCAACATCATATCCCTATGTCCAGTGTTCAATCTCTCCATGCTATTTGAGGACAAGGTCATGAAGTAGGATTTCTGGTTCACTTTGACTTAGCCAGCTTTGAGCATAATATTGAAGATGGAGGAGATCACCAAAGTTGATATTCAAAGTCAAGAATCATAGGATTGAAAGGTCATGCAGGGATCTTAGGAATGGCGAAAGGGATGTTTATCACTCAACTTTGAGATTTCAAAAGTCACGCCCATGCTTTTCCTAGTAGAGCTTCGCAACACTGGGGATGATACGCTTGAGTACAATGAATTATGCACCCAAGAGCTAAGACCAGGTCTCAAAGACATTTTATGGATATGGGATGGAAACAGTCAATAAACTAGATATTTCCCCTAAAGGTACAAAGATACAACGAAGGAATAAAGGCTTTGGGAAAATCATCTTGTGATCATCTTGAAAAACTAAATCACTAAATATAAAAAATCTTATTTCTAATAGAATAAAGATTATATACTTTAGTGCATTTAAAAATATGATGAGATTGTATACTTTAATCATTGTCAATGATTTTCTCTATTCTTCAATGTTATTATTTACATAGCTCGACAACATGTTAGTTTGTTTGGGAAAATGATTTTCATGCAAACTTTTGTTTCAACATAAATAAACATAAATAAACTTTTAACGACTTTGATAAAACAACAATAACAAAAATTAGTGAATTAGTGAATATTAATTAAAATAAATCAATATTTGGTGATCTTTAACAACCTAGAGTGAATTACTCGATATTAATTAAATAAAACAAAGATTTCACCAACAACAATAAATTAGTAAATATTAATTAAATAAAATAAAATTTTCACCAACTACAATAAATGAGTGAATATAAATTAAAATAAAATAAATATTTCACCAACTCCAATGCAAAAAATGGACTGGAAAACCATAGTTTTCTATCCTCACTGCAAATGAATAGTGGTCATGAACTATAGTTTTGGATGTTTGGTTAAATGCCTCTTATAACCACATCTATAATTTCAGATCTATGTAGCCTTTCTAATCCTTTGAACATATTCTTTTGCAAAGGACATAATTTCATATCAAAGGACTTGGCACTGCTTTATCGTGGAACATGGGGAGATTTTCAAATCAAAGGACTTGCCATTGCTTTATCCTTGAACATGGGGAAATTTTGTAAACGGGAGAACAAAGATATGCTGAAATTTTGCAATTCCAAAAATGTTAGATCTTTTGCAAACTCTTTTGAGAATTCTATTATTTTAGCAAAGTTTTATCATTCATAATTTAGGAATATATTTTAAGCCTTTATACTCTGAAACATTACTATAATAACTAGTTTAGTCAAACATCATGAATTTTTTAGCACAAAGATTTGTTAGAAAATTCATAGCCATGGAATTTCAAGGTTTTTTTGGCACAATCATTAATGCCACCACACATAAGTAGAAAAATATTTGTGGAAATCATGTATTTCAATCCAAAGGAACAAAATAAAACAAATTTTCCTATGCTTTGCAAATATATGATGAGACACCGACATGTGTGGGAAAGTCATATCATGATGAATGACATTCATATTAAGGTATCCATATTTTAATACATATCTATTGCATTGCATTAGTTTTCACATTAGCAAATGACCATCAAAGAGAGAAATAACTTCATTGACATGCATCCACTTGATAATTGGACACCTTAATTACTTAGGAAGTGTAAGTTTTTCAAAATATATCACTTTTTGTGCACTAATCATTTCTCAATTTATGTAGCTCTCACCAACCTCAGAAAAACCCACTTTCCTATATTAACTGTTTGTTGACTGCAATAAAACTATCATCAATTTTGATGGTCTGTATTAAATCAAGGATGAGAAAGCTTTTTTTTTTTAAACACCTCTCTAGGTTCAAGTACATTGTGTAACTCAATCATCTTGATTATTAGTACAATTCACATTTTCATCCAAAAGAGTAATGCACAAACATTAATGTGCATACACAAAATATCTTTGTGTTTAGAATTTTATATGTTTGTTACTTTAATCAAATATTATTTTTTATTTTTAGTGTTGAAACATCACAATCATGGTCATATAGCAAGATGTTTATAAAGAAGTTGGAACAGGATATTTATCTTAATTTCGTGGTAAGAAGTTAAGATCTAAGGCTCAAGAGCTAGCAATAAGAAAATATGGAATAAAACATGTTTATTAAAGCTAGAATAATGTACTTAATAAAATATAGTCTTCTATTAAGAAAATAAACTTTTTTTGGTTATTCAAGTAGAAATAATAATAAAAAAATACATACTATATCAATTATAAAACTCAACAATGCAACAAGAAGGAAAAATCAGATTACTATGAGATGGACAACATAAAACTTCATAATACCTGAGCAAATCAAATACAGTGCTACACATATAATTTATAGTTATGCCAATAGACAACAAAAAACTTCATAATACCAGAGCAAATCAAATACAATGCTACACACATAATTTATGGTTATGCCAATAGGTGTGGTTTTTTCATAATACCAGAGCAAATCAAATACGGTGCTAAACACATAATTTATGGTTATGTCAATAGGTGTGGTTTATTTCAGAATGTACTGTTTATTTCAAAATCAGTTTTTCAAAATTTCCGTTCTTTAAAAAAAATTATGGATGATAGAGATTTCATAATATGATAATATACTTTGTTTCTTATAGAATTTTATGGCTAGGTTTCTAAAAGTTTTTCATTTTTGACATCCACTCTTTAAATCAAAGGGTTTCTAGAAAGTTTTTCGGTTTCTTACCTCTAAGGGTTTGTAGGGAGTTTTTCAGGTTTTGACCTCTAAGGGTTTTTAGGAAGATTTTCAGTTTCTTACTTCCAAAATTCCAAGGGTTAGTTAAAGCACTCGGCTGCCAATATTTAAAATATTTTTCAATTTCTAATCTCCACTCTGATTTAAATTAAGGGTTTGTAGGAAACTTTTTCAATTTCTTACTTCCCAAATTCTGAATATTACTTACACCGATATTAAATGACAAATAGAGATTTTAAAAGCTATTTACAATTAGTTTAACAAGACCATAATTTTGCCCAGAAAATAATGGAAGTTCTTGCAAAATTTTAACAAAATGAGAATAAAAATTTTGGAAATCCTAATCATAATTGTCAAACTTGATTTTGGGTAGTTTAAATTCTTAATAATGCTGAATTCATTTCCAAGATATAAAAACTATTCAGATTTTTTTTTAAATTTTCTCAGAGCAAAAAACCATTTATCATATAAACAACTTGATTCACATCCCTTCACCATTTAATTAATATAACTAGTTTAGGACTCACATATATTCATATATATTATTATGTATATATCCCTCACATATATTCATATATATTATGTATATATCCCGACACGTTTAGAATTTGAACGCCGAACGCTCCCGGTGTGTTGTCTATGATCGGATTTTATTTGGGTTCGTCCTTGAGACAGATGTCCGCTTGGAATTGGCTGGGCCTAATCCAGCAAAAGCACACCAAAATATATCATTTTATGTTGTAAAATGGAGCCATGGGATTGGCTGGGCCCAATCGGGCAAAAAAAACACCGAAATATATACATTTCAGTTATACGATAGGCTAGGTGAAGCCATTCTCTGTAAAACCATCTTTCATTTCAAATTATTTTATTTTGGTTTTCATTTTTATTTTTCCCCATGACATTTTTACTTACCTTATTGAATTTACTGTTAAATTATTTTTTTTGGTTTTAGGTATAATAATAAAGATTATTATAT
>APFE031710075.1:27876-40347 GCA_000404065.3 Pinus taeda | reverse complement strand
ATAAACTTTTTTAAGAAAAGATACATATTATTAACTATTAAATCTCTCGAATTATATAATTATATTACAAATATATTTTATCTCCTTATATATTTATCTAAACCCTGTCCATTTATACCTGTTGACCTTACGGGACAGGGAAACCCAAAAAATAAAATAATGGCATTCATTGAAGACCTTGCGTTTGATTTACGTAGAGAAACTTGTTAATGTTTTATTAATATTTTTCTAAAGCCACATTGAATTTCGTGACCTTACGATATTACAGATTACTGAATCCGACTTTTGGTGGTGAATGAATCCATTATATATATTATTATATTATTTATTTATAAAAAAGAGGTTAACCTCTTTTGTTTAAATAAATATTTGTTATTTCAATTTTTAATGTCTAGAAATATTATTTTTTTTTTAAACTAGCAATTGCACTAAATGTTGCAAAGGAAACGCCGTAAGGCATAAATTTGAGAAAAATCATGATATATAAAAAAATCATTGAAGATAGAAATTAGTAAACAAATTATCATTCAAGCTAGAAGATAAATACAAATCACTTACATTACACGAAATTGACAAATTTTATAACCTTTCCAAAATAGGTTGCCTCCTAATGTTCGAAGATGCTCTTTCAAGTTCCAATAAAACCCTTGTTACTTGGGGGCTTGCTTAAGTCAATAAGTCATTTACAACATTTGCTTCGAGTGCGTTAAAGGTCCATGTCCACCCCTTGGAAATTATTTGTGCTATACTGGGTCCATAATTATCATAGGCATGGTTGATCGAAGGACGATTAAACGTTTTACATCTTTCAAAGTTGTTTGATGAGGGGTAGGCTAGAGTGTCAGTCGTATTTGACGGCTAAATTGTCGGACGACGCACAATCTACCCATCAAATTCCAACCATGGGACAAAGTAAGAACAAAGTTCAAGTCAATCATCTCTTTTATTGCTTAATCCTACCATCGATGTAAGTTCTGAAAGTAAAGGGAAAGAAATTTTGTTTGCGTGTTCGGTTGAACTTGATGGTACGCGAAAGAAATTTCCTTTTTGACCTTCACGTAAAGGTGGAATTGTTTTAGTGTCAAATGCTTGAAAGATTCCTTTCATTTCCATTAAAGAAATAAACAAGTGAAACGGAGGTGAAAAAGGTTGTTTGCAGGTCAAAAACCCGCATGTAGAAAGCAACTTATCCCATGCTGAAATGATTTGTTTGGATGGCTGGATCTGATATGTACCATGCATTGTTAATGTAGGAAAGCTAAGTGAATGAATTCATAGGAGTTTCCTTTCTCATGAATGAAATCCACCTTGCGAACTATTTCTTCATATTCTTGGTATAATTGTGGGCTAGGTTTAATATATAAAAGGAACCTGAAAATGACAAATTTAGAAAATTTTAGGAGGTTATTATTTATCCATTTAAACTTATTATTTTGCACATCCCCCTATATTAAATTTTATTTTCAATTAAAAAAAGGAAGGCATATATGTTCTTTTGAATTTGATACGGAGAGAACAAGTTGCACCAGATTGGAAGGTCGAAAGAACCAGATCCGTTTCAAAACGGGGAAGGCAAATCGTGAAATCATTTTCATATGAAATATTCAAAATAAGGAAATTCAGATAGTGAAAGCATTTTCATATGAAACATTTTAGGATCCATCCTTAGAGATCCACAAGAAAATTTCTCGGAAGAAACTGTGGCGAATATAGTCAAATCTCGTCTTCTACATCGTAGTGAATTCTACATAGGACATTAGTAGTCCATCATATTGTAATGTGGCATACAACATGTCTTCAAGGTATACAATGCGTTCAATTATTCGCCCATCATATTGCAATGTAGCATACAACATGTTTTCAAGACATTAGTAGTCCATCATATTGTAATGTGGCATACAACATGTCTTCAAGGTATACAATGTGTTCAATTATTCGCCCATCATATTGTAATGTAGCATACAACATGTTTTCAAGGTATATGAAATGTCCTCCTCCTTGTCTCGCTCAATTAGTAGCCCATAATATTGTAATGTGGCATACAACATCTCTTTAAGGTATATAATATGTCTTCTTTTTGGGAGCTATGAGCTAATAGCTATTCACTTAACATAGAAAAAGAGAAGGTTAATATATGGTTATGGTGTAGTGTGGAAAATAAAATTATAACAATATTTATTTTTTTTCTTTAATTATTTACTTTTTTTTGTCATATAGTTATATGCATATGCATTTATATAGTTTTTTGTTATTACTTAATGTTATGTGACATCTTTTCCTAATGACCTATAAAATACTTGGCAATGCAATAAATTATGAATAGAGTATAATATCATTTGTTCATTATCAACTAATAAAAGATATTCATTTCTCTATTTTGAGAATAAACTCAGTTTCAAAAGTAAATCTTCAATATTATTATTATTGATATATGGTAAATTTAACAATATTTCTGGCTTTTAATTCTAACTCAAAACCTAAATTTATCTATCAACTTATATTTTTTACCTTAAAATTAATAAGTACTTTTAAAAATAAATCTTTTTTACTACAATAATATATGGTAAAATTAACAATATTTTTTTATTTCTCATTTAAATTTAGAAACACAAATATAAGTTTATTTTAAAACTCATCTATATCTTCCCTTTCTTAATCTAAGTGTTTTCTTATTAATTTTCAACTTAATGTTAAGTGATAACATATTCCCATACACCATCATTTCATTCAAATTTATTAAAATTAAAAATAATATAAAATTTCTTGAATAAATTATTCATAATTTAACTATAAATTCAATTGAGATTCTTAAAAAGAGTCAAGGGATCTCTACTTGAATGGTTCATGAGGCACAATACTTGCTAAGGTTTTGCAAATGGGGTAGCAAGCTAAGTGGGCTTGATTGTGGGGAAGAACTCCACAGTTAAGCGCGCTTGAACCAGAGGAGATCTGGGATGGGTGACTTCCTGGGAAGTCCTGGGTACCGGGTGCAAGCCTCGGAAGTGATGATTGATGCTATGTGATTCGTTCTCCACTTTTCACTAGTTTCAATCCCACTTCTTCACCCCTGTGAGCATCACCCGATGCGATGAGTGCTAAGTGAACTATTCAAAAATCATGAGAAATTAGTCAGTTACGACTACCTCTCATGGAAATGGTCATACGTTTGAATGACTTACTTAACGCAGTTGAATCCCAAAATGATATCTAATATAATGCACTGCGTAATCCCCCATACTTAAATTCAAAAAGAGTCAAGGGATCTCTAACTTGAATGGTTCATGAGGCACAATACTTGCTAAGGTTTTGCAAATGGGGTAGCAAGCTAAGTGGGCTTGATTGTGGGGAAGAACTCCACAGTTAAGCGCGCTTGAACCAGAGGAGATCTGGGATGGGTGACTTCCTGGGAAGTCCTGGGTACCGGGTGCAAGCCTCGGAAGTGATGATTGATGCTATGTGATTCGTTCTCCACTTTTCACTAGTTTCAATCCCACTTCTTCACCCCTGTGAGCATCACCCGATGCAATGAGTGCTAAGTGAAACTATTCAAAAATCATGAGAAATTAGTCAGTTACGACTACCTCTCATGGAAATGGTCATATGTTTGAATGACTTACTTAACGTAGTTGAATCCCAAAATGATATCTAATATAATGCACTGCGTAATCCCCCATACTTAAATGTTAAAATTGGTAACTAGGGTCAAACTCCATGTGGGTTACCTTATTAATGGGAGCTAATATTTTTCTTGCATCCCTCTCATTGAGAGGTGTAGGATTGATCTAAAGATCATCCGATTTCGATGAGTATTCATGGAGATATGAATTTATTAGAGTTATGGGAAAATTCGTCATGGTCGGCCAACAACCAAATAAACCACAATTGTGCTTGACGTTTTAGTATAAATAGGATAGGTCTTCATGTCATTTAACACTCATCTCCTGTGATCTCACTCTCCACTTTCTTGGGTTTTTGGTGGAAGGGGAGGTCTAGAGGAGATGACTTCTACACGGCCCTAAAGGAGAAGTGTTGGATGTGCCCTACTTGCAATCAAGAAGGGAAGTGAAGTGTAAGCCCTCAACATAGCCAAGGAAAGGCTCTCTAGCCTAAGGGAGCTTCAACACAAATCTAAGGAATCCTAGACATAGCTCTAGGTGCAGTACAAGAGGCCTTCACACAGCTGAAGGTAAAGCCCTCATATGTTGTCCCAAATGCCCTTGCCGCATGTCATGAAGGGACACTAATTTGCTGTCTCAAGAGACCCTCAAATGCAACAAGAAGATAACATTGATTTGGTGTCTATGGAGCTCCTTATCCACAATCCTTAAAGGTTCTAATATAATTTCATAATGGAGACTCTAAGGGAAGACTCCTATACAGTGGAAGTGCAATGAGGAGATCTGGCCATAGGAAAAATGGAGATGAACTACGACTGTCCTAATGAAGCCCTCAAACATTTAGGAAGAAATATAATCATAGGTCTAAAGGGAAGATGCCCTAACTGCTATTTCAAAGCACAGTCATAAGCCCTAAACGTTGTCAAGAAGAGGTGACCTTAATACGTAGTGAAGGGTGACAAATAAGCCCTTATTCTCTGTAATAAGGTGTCTTAAATATACTATGGTTAAAGGTCTCAATCCACAATTAAGGATGACTATTCTATGAAGCCCTTACTTGCTCTTTAATAGCTAGAGGATGATCTACATCTTTGGGAGGATGGTCATAGGAAATACTAACAGTTGGTTGTCTTTTAGAAAGAAGCCTTACACAGTCACCTAGCTATTGTTACTGAAGGTGACAGCAAGGCCTTGTTTGGGTATGATATGTTGGGCAAAATTATCCAATGAGGAGGAACTATGAGGCTACTCATTGAAGCCTAATTGGATCACTATATAAAGGGACAAGGTTAGAGTCAACTACTGAGCTAGGCCACACGCCATAGCTAGCAGTTGGAGGCCCTCTTAAGTGTTGCATTCAGACTCTATAAGGTAGGGTATTGTTGGAGTAAATATGTGCAGGCAAGATGCAGTCAATAGATGGACTGTAGTTTTGATTTAGAATGATGTAGCTCACTCTTTTTGTGTTATATTCAGTGTCGAGATCTGCTATGAAATCCTTCAGTCCTTTCATCTTACAAAAGTTGCAAGATGGGTAGACTTGACGTGATCAGTAAAGCAGCGAAGGAGGAAGAGTGTTATAGAAGGAAAGCTTCAATATTGTGGGAAATTGGTCGAGGTGCTCTAAGTCCTATCATCTCTTGCATTGTGTTATATTCATGGTGAAGATCTCTCATGTCTGATCTCTTATCTTGTCAAGTCAAAGTGTTGACTTCTGATGTATATGTACTATGTCTCTCTACTTGTTATCGGGAAATCTAGTGTCTATGCAGAGCTGCTAGTCCCACTAAGACAGGTAGCTATCTTAGAAACAAACAGATTAAAGTTACTTTTGTTTTCCTTTAGGAGAAGTAGATAAGGGAGGAGAAAAGAGTACCAACCTTAATCTTTCGCTTGGTTCCTTGCTTGTTTCTTCTCCTCTCTAATAGATCTTTGTCGATCTTTCCTTGACCACTCTGCTTCAAAGAGCACCTATAAAGTCAAAGCAACATAACACCCTCAAAGTGCAGATATCTACAATCATAAACAATATAGGACCAGATATATATTGACCACACAAATGCATATATCATCAAACATACAAGCATGTGGAGGAAAACTTGAATATCTTTATTGATGTAAAGAATAGAATAGAGGATTACAACCCATAGATCTGACCCAATGTCATCCTCTTAGCATGAATGCCCTTCTTCACCTCATGAAAATCTTAGATCACCCAACACTATGATGTTCCACTAGGAAACCAACAACACTTCCTTACAAGATACAAGGTTCTAGCCTCTGGATGTCTAGGATGAGGGATCCATATATAGATGATTGCATGGGGGTGAGTCAGCTTTTGGGATTTTGATTAGTGTCTTCTCTCTGATAGTTCCTGATTCCACTTGGATATTGATGATCTCTTACTCATCCCTTTGCGAATTCTGAGAGGCAAGTCTCACAGGAGAAGTTTCTGGAAGATTCCATGATCATCCACCTTGCAAATTGTCTCTGCCATTTGTCTTCTTACCCATCGCACCCTACAGAAGGGGTTTCCAGTATGCATCGCACTTTTTGCACTGAGTAGGTGAGATGCATCACACCCTTAGCACTGGGCACTCTGTATGGTCCAGTTTTGACTTGTTCTGAGCCGTTTTCTGAGGAGAACTTCTAGGAGATGATGTAATCAGCTGACCTTGTTCCTTTAGGGCATGAAACAAAACTTTTAGGGACTTAGAATCCCTTAGTTTATGGACATATGTGATTGGGGTTGCATTGCCAAAATATGTCTATAATAGTTGCCCCCTAAAGCATGAGGTCGAAAATCTTTTGATGTCGAGTGAAATGCTTTATCATGAGGATCCGAGGTTTTTCGAACTAGAAGGTGACCTGTAATAGCATACAATACAATACATTATCTTCATAACATTTTCATCATATAGCTAAGGCGGGTATTCCCATGCTCATCTTTATAAATTCATTTTCATGTACATAAGATAGACAACTGTCTTTATGGAAGACTGATGATTCTGGTAGAGCCATCATCCTTTGATTCGGATGATCATCTGTGCAGCAACGATGTACATTTGTTGTCTTTATTTTCCTAAATATATCGCAGTCTGGATGGATGAAACTAGATCCAGGATCTTCCAACTCATCTAATCTTCCCTCGAAGTACAAGTCGATCCATGTGAAAAATGTTCTGGAGTTGAACATGGAAAGACATCGCTTGATTACCAGCCAATGCTGTACACTAGCCCCTGCTAATTCATAATATTGGGTCAGATCTTTTTTTTTTTTTAATTTCCCGGATTAATCCCATTTACCTATTGTAAGAGGAGGCACCGTATGAGGTGTGAATCTCGTGTACCTGTTGCACTTGCTCTCCCGATGGTTGTCAGGTTTCGCAAAAATGTTGTATTTTCGGGTGTATCATTATGGATCGGATCATCCTTGTAGTATCCTTAATTTTTCATATCTTAGATAGTTCTAGATGTTTTGGGTTCACATCCCTCCCCCTCCGGGAGCTGTTAACAGGCACGAGAATAATCATCGATAATGATGATGATCCTCAAGGTACTATAGTACAATTCGCGAGGTGTGAAAATGGGACTTGGTGTCGAACACCACGCAAAATCTTTCGGTGAAAGGCCATTGATGTAAACTTGTCACCGGAAGTGACAAACTTGCCATTGAGGCATGCAAGCTTCAAAGTACTGAAAGGGTGTTCCTAGGTCGACTTCTTGGATAATGAGTTCTCATCGACAAGAAGTAACCCATCGTAGGAGGGCCTTAATGAATCCCACATCTACGACACAGAACGGAGAAAATGATTTTGTGGAGGTGAAAATGATCTGGTGATATAGGGTTCAGGGTGGCAGTCATGAAAGAATGAAGCGTGAAGGTATTGTAGTGGGTGAGAAACAAGCTGGGTTGGTGAATTCTCTCATCGAATTCTCTTGAACATATCGGCAAAACTGAAATGGATTGGTAGCATTGACCCCAAAGATGGATGGTACGATGGACCAATGGTAATATGACCGGTGAACGAAATAACCCAACCCAACTCAATCATGGTGATGGAGTGAAAGTGTCATGTTCAAAAGCGACTCGATATCAATAAAGTTTCTTCAAGTTTTCTTCCCAATTTTCCCCAGCCATTATTGACCAGTAGCTCTTTATTTTTATCATGCTTGAGGAGGATAACATATGCTTTTTCTATAATTTACCCTTAAGGAAAACTCGTCGCTATGTTTTAACAAGCCTAGTGATAGTGAAACTCGTTCTTGTCTCTATGGATAAGTTTGTCGCTATTGGTTTTAACGAGTTTAACAACAAAGACAACTCAGTCCTTTTTCAATTTTAGAGAGTCTGAAAAGGGATGGAAAGGAAACTTCAGTAATCCTTTTTCATCATATAATCCCTTAAGTCCGAAAAAGTATAAAATAATATGAAAGGGATGAATTTTCGATAGTTTTAACGAGATGAACAAGACAAGCGCTCAATCTTTTTGTGTGATAATCCCTCAAGTCCAAAAAGATTAAAATCTAGAGGAGGGATAGCACTCCCGGTAGCTTTAACGAGCTGGATAGGCCAATTTCTTACGAGTCAGTTGAAAAGAACTTAAAGGAGACTCATTTTTGAGGAATGAGTGATATTTTCAGGTAGCTGCTGATTCCAAGTAAGGTTTGGAATTTTCCAATCACGGCAGTGTTACAAGGATGGCTAATAGAATCACTCTTCGCATCTTTTCCTCAAAAGGGTAAACAATCAAATGGAGGCATATGATCAGCCAAAAAGAGTGGAGGTGATGGCAAGAACACGACCAGGGCTCAAAAGATTATCATAATTCATTCGCAATGGTTATTTACCGGAGGTTGGTTCATTTTTTAATGATCTTAAACTCTGGGAGAACATTTTCTCATTGCTTAGGTTTAATTTTTAACAAGCTTGAACTTCACATAAAAACTGCTTGTAGTAATGGTCATTGATATTCGACCCACTGTTAACACTATGTTATTTTGACGGTCGTACTACCTGTTCAATTGCTCCATCCAACTGATTAGAAATGAAAATACATGCTTGAAAAATGAGTTAAAACACTAATACCCTACTCGAATTACGTGAAAAGTAATCTAAAAGTAGTTTTTACCCCTCATTTTACCATTTCATTTGAACTTGAGATTGTTGGAGCTTTGGAGGCGTTTTCCCCCTCAATTTTCACTAGTTGATTTCAGGTGATTCTGTGGATGATTCTTGGCACAGTGTGGACCAGGTAGGAGCTAGACCTGTGCTCTTCAGTTGCATTCTTTCCTTTCTGAATTCTGAGCATGTTTCCCTGCTTTCCTGAGCCTCTGGGGTTTGAAAAATTCATTATGCCCCCATCGCACCCTAAGTACATCGAAAGGTGTGATGCATACTGGGCTAGCCACTGGCTAGTCAGTATGCATCGCTCCGAGTACACGGCTCGGGTGCGATGGGCGCAAGGAGGGAAACTTGTGCACTGTTTTTCCATGGAAATTTTGCCAGTTTTTTGCAAAATCAGGATCCTGACTCTTCCCTTGTTTGGTTTTAGAGATTCATCGGAGAAAAATGGTGGTTACATGGCAAGAACGTGAGCATGAAGAAGAGGACATGGTTTCTTTACATGATCTAGGTACGGTAACTTCATTGCAGAACTATGGTTTGCTCAAGCTCTTCCTTATCTCTAGTATGAGGCAACAAATCAACTTGTTGCAATATTTCCTCGATGCATGGGATCCTACCAACCAAGTGTTCCAAATCAGAGGTAAATCCATCCCTTTGACTGTCATGGACATCTACTTTTTGACCGGTTTATCGAGGCATGGTGCCCCTCTCTCACTGTCAGGTTCTGCCCGTGGGGGCAAATCCGTGAGGGATTATGTTCACTGATATTATAGAGAAGGATCTCAGCCAAGCCGGGATGGAAAGATCAACATCCGAGATGTCACTGACTGGTCCTTGAGGACCATCTTATTCACCTTTGCTAGACTGGCTGGCAGTGCGGTTCTTCACTTGGCCAACAGGTCCTATATGTAGTACGCTTTAGAATGCCTTGAACCAAAGGCGTTCAACTCGTGTGATGCAGTACTTCCAATAATAAAAGTACAGCTTACCAAGGTTAAAAACAGGTGATCTAGGAACTTTGGTTATGGTTCCATTTTGACCGCTTTCACCTTGGAGAAGATCCCACTGATGCAGCCACGGTACATTTCACTTAGTTCGCTGCCACTGACTAAACCATGGATGTAGAGATGGGTTTACCTTATGGCCTGACATGCTGGTCAGCCACAGGTTTCCTTCTTTGATGCCTTCTTTGAGTGGTTCAACCATCAGGAGATGGTTTATGTCGAGTGTGCGTATGCTGGAATGGATTTCCGAGGTGACCCAGATTTGGTGTTGCCGGTTGGTGAGCAGCGGAGTGATATAGGCAAAATTTCTGACCATATCCCTATTTATTGCTTTTATAATGTTCTTGTGCTTTCTTTTATCAAGACTAATCAAAAACTCATGTGCTCATGTAGATATCGGACCAGTGTGACCAGCAGTGCGCCTGAGAGCATGAGCTGTCGTTCGAGCAGGAGAGGCTGTAGGGAGGGTTGTCCTTCGCGACTTGGATGTGGCCGAGACTCTTGTAGCATTGCAGGATCAAATCGAAGGCCTCACTCTCGGTATCTCGGATGTGAGCACTAACGAGCTGCCTCTGAGATTACAGCGACATACTACTAGCATGCCACGTCGATGGACTAGGCTTTTATGCATGATTGCATAGGCGGTGACTTGTTATCACCAGCACCATTAGACTAGGGTGCCCCCTAGTATTTTGAGTTTTTGGGTCATTTGACCAATTTTGTCTTGGACACAGAACACTATGTGTAAACCATAAACAGTTAAATATAGATTTTTGATTTTCGAAGCTTCATTTTGGTTAAGTTATATGAGCCTGATGCAAATATTGATGAAATGCTTTTCTTTTATAAATGTTGCAAATGTCTATCTAACACATAATTTGCCAATGAATCCGTTAATGTGTTTAAGTTTCTGGAAATATCTTGATATTGAATGAAATCGAACTATCTTTCCAAAATTTTGACCTTTAGGAACATGTGATAGATAGCTAGATTCCGCACGGAGTAGATACCGGTGAGCTATAGAATGACGAGTTCTAAGTCGAACCTGATGACAAGTTGGTGTATGCCATGTGCTATGGTATCAGAGAGGAGTTCTATCAATGTGCTATATTCAGTGATGTTGTTCATTGATCGACCAATACACACCCCTCTAAAAATCACTAACTCGCCGCTTGGATGAAAGATGGCCCAGGCCGCGGAAGATAGGTTCTGCGAACTACGACTCGCTGCGTCGACATATCCAAAAAATGATTCCACTAGGTTTAACATCTGCAACAAATGCAAAAGTGGATTACCTAACCAAAACAATTACTCTTAGCGAAAACAAAAATGTATCAAAAGCATAGGGGTTACTATATTGAGTTAAGCATAGTAACGCTTAAGGTACAACCCGTTGTGGGGTTGCGCCAGTGGAATCCCATCATAATCCACTAACTTGTAGGTTCCTTTTGCTAATATATGCTTGAAAATATAGGGACCCATCCATAAAGACTTGAGCTTACCGACTCCCAACTTATCGGACTACTGGTCGTAAAGTAAGACCAGGTCACCTTCTGAGAAGACACGGGGTTTGACATTCTTGTCAAACTGCGCCTTGATTCATTTCTTATGGGATTCATTAGCCAGTGTGGAATCACGACATGTTTCATCCAGTTTTATTAATTCCAAGAAATGAGCCTCCTCTTCTGAAGTTTCAAGGAGAAGGTCGACTGCGAGCTTGAGGGACGATATTTCACACTTAACTAGTAAGATTGCTTCCAGGCCATACACCAGCTGAAAGGGTGTGAACCCGATTGCATTCCTCACCAATGTCTGGTATGGCCATAAGATTGAGTACAGGATCAGGTGCCAACCCCGTTTATGGACTCCAATCATCCTTTGCAACATGCACTTCAGGACTTTGTTGATTTCCTCAACTTGTCTGTTAGCTTGCAAATAATACGGAGTAGAGCTGTCATGGGACAATCCTAATTTGGCAGCCAACTCAACCATCATGTGATTGAAAAAATGCAATCCATGATCTGTGACTATAGCTTGTGGGACACCGAATCTGGAGACTACATGATTGAAAAAGAAAAGAGCAATCGTTTCGCCGCTGTTGTTTAATGTAGGTGTTGTGTAGGTAAATCCCCTCTGCGGACAGACGCGATCCCACTAGCCTAAATGGGGTCTAGCAACAATAAAACAATGCTAACACGCAAGTTCCTAATTGTAAAGTAAAGATCGATGATGATGGCCTACCTCGAATCCAACGCTAGTATTTGTAGAAGATTTGTCGCTCCCATTCTTTCGCTCCAGCTGGTCACAATCCCCACGATCCTTGTGAACAGACACCTGCACATGCAAAGAACAACACAAATACAAGCATAAAACCCAAGAAATGCAACTATATATTAGTCAGAAAGGATATAACTCAAACATCATTATAAAGACAATAAGAGTGGAATCATAATGATAGTCGTCTATTATTATTGATAAACAAAGAAGAATACAACCGAGTTCTGACGTCAAATCCTACTTTGGTTGGGTGATCAGCAACACATGCCTTGCAAAGCTTGTTGGGAATGGGGAACAAGACTCTCTCTCCTTGGTTACTTGGACAAAGATCTCCTCCTTAAAGATATAGCCTTATGAGGATAAACAAGGCCTCTTGTAGCATGAGCTTAGCAATTCTCAGACTTTGGGACTTAGAATTTGGAGCTTGAAGAGTAGAATTACTAACT
>APFE031710072.1:0-12952 GCA_000404065.3 Pinus taeda | reverse complement strand
TGGCGTATCTTCAGACTCCGTCTAAGACTTATGAAATCACACCACAATGAGCAAATTACAAATTTGTTCTCCCCAGTATGGTCGCCAATATGTTAGCTCTTGAAATTTCACCTAGGCTGGGACTCCCAAGTGCATTATAGCCTCAATGCATGGTGAGAGCTCAAGCACCACTCCTATATAAAAATACAAAAAGTAGATCTAATGTAAGTAATCTAGAGAATAAAGTGTTTTTATATTGCTAAGGGTCAAAAACAATACACTGGATGAATGCCTTTAAAGAAGGTAAAGGAGGAAGGGAAGATGGCTCAATTTCTCCATGGTCTATCACCTAAAGAGGATAAAAAATTTCTCTCATATGGGTTATTTATACCATCAAATGATGAAAATAAAAACTTGTAATCAAGGATTGTCTTGAAGTCTTAGAAGAGGATTTGGTTGATGGAGCTTTTCTCTATCTCAAAGGAGTGGCCTATTGGTACCTTCAAGGAGTGGAGTCCTAGCTATTGGAAATGAGAGCCATGTTTTGAGAGAATGGTACCTATTCAAGTGACTCTTTGGGAATATCTTAGAGTATTGGAAATCAGAACCATGTTTTGATAGAATGGTACCTGTTCAAGTGATTCATTTGGGAATATCTTAGAGAAGAGTCAAAGACATGTTATTGAAGACATTGGAAAGGGATATCTTAGTCAATACACAACTATATTGGGAGAACCTTCATGTTTGGTATTGGGAGAATACAAATTTTATTCCAACTAAATTAGTCATGCATAACTAGTCCTTTCCAAATTTATAGTATCTTGACTTTCAATGTTTCCTATTTTGAATTTGTTCAATGTTGCACATGTTTTTAGAACAAGATGAGGGAATTTTATATTGGTAACTTACAAAGTTAAATGATGAATATAAGTAAGATTAGAGTATTAAATCATATGTTGATATGAACTTAATGGCATAGATATGATAGAAAAGGTAAATACCTTTATGCAACTGATATAGATTTGAATAAGAATGTAGATGAAATATGCATGGCTTGAAAGGTCATCTATATTGTGGAATTTTGCTTGTATGTTCCTATAAACAACGTTTGCATATATAAAATGGTTTTATTTTGGAAATATTGTTACTTTCTCATGTGTTTTTCATGCATTTGGGCTCATATTTTATTGAGCATGAAATTACTCTAATTTTGTGGATTATATGTAGTTCTGTCACTACTTGAAGTTGGGTCGCCACATTTGCATGCATTAGCTTTCAACTGATGCGACGTAATTGAAGTATCTATAAATTCTTTGACAAAATCTTGCCAAATATTGTGGTATGTTACTATTTTGGTATAATGATCAATCAACCATAGTCATCTTTTTGAGAATTAACTCTATTTTTCACAGAAGGATCGCTGATGTTGAGGTTGGATTTTATTAATGAGACATATTCTATAATCTTGAGTGATGCAGGAGCATCTAGCTGACGAGTCATCATGACAGAAGGTTGTTTGGTCTCTGAGAAGACTGAAGAGGAAATTGCAAGCGAAATCTGTAGTCATTTCTTTTGTTGTTATTTTAATTTCGTAAAGAAACAATATTTAGGAAGGTAGAAAGTTAATTAGAGAAACTGTTACAAACAATTATTTTATTTTCATGTTAACTTTTACAGATTGTAACGTAGGGAAATAAACAGTTTTAGAACTAAAAATGAACTATCAAAATGTAACCGATAACAGTTAGGAGAAGTTGTTTCCAGGCAATCATTGAAAAAGAGTCAGAATGCATTGTAACAGGTTCGATAAAAACATCTCTAAGCAAACAAGTTACTTTTTAACATCCCACAGTTGTTTATCTATCGTTTGTTGAATTACTTGATACAGTGAAAGGACATTCTCTGGTATCTATTTTACAAGCATCTATACATATATTTTTCTACTTGTATTGATTAAATAGATCGATAAATCCACAAAGAAATTTTGCAAATATAGCCACAGACGACACTACAGAGAGGAGGCAGCATGGTTCTATAATTACTAATCAAAACAATGAAAGGAGTTCCTTGAAGTTACAAAAATTTATCTTATGTAATTTATTCATATGATATCAAATTTTAGGATATGTATTGTAATATATCCAAATTTTCACTTTGTAGATGCCTTAGATTTAACACATTCGTTGATTCAACAGTTTATGGAGGTTACTAGTTTTTTCTCCTACACTTTTACAAAAGGAGCAAGAGTAGTTGTTAGGGAGGAAAAAACAGGGTTTCATTTTGGCCAAGATGAATCCCCTACTTGGCTTAATCATAAATGAAAGCTTATGAATATTAGGGAAACTATGTCTTATTTGGGCAGGTCTTTGGTAAATAGTTTTTCAACTATTGATTATTGGAGATGGATAATAACCCGTTTTATAAAAGAAATATTCATAAATGAAATCTTATGAATATTGGGGGCACTATTTGTTATTTGGGAAGGTCCTTCGGTAAATACTTTTTCAACTATTGATTATTAGAGATGGATAATATCCAGTTTAAAAAAAGAAAAATTCAATCTTGTAGTAATATTATCCTACTGCCTTCCAAGAAGATTGCAATTGTTGATCAATTTCTAGCTTCCTTCCAAGAAGATTGCAATTGTTGATAAATTTCTAGCAATGGGTCACATTGGTTTCTCTATCTTTTTTCTTGTAAAGTAGCCTATCAAATGCTAGAACATGTACTCCAAAAGTTTGATTGGGCAAGCAAGGTGGGGTAAAAATGATTGATATGGTGTCTTTGTGTTTTTTTTTGTTTCACATTACCAAGTGATCAAGGGCGATTGGACATCCCCAACATTAGTAAACACATGATTTCCATTGTTCCTTTGGATTTCTGTAACATCTATACAAAATTTCAATTTTTTTGGGATTCTCTCAAATGCTGATATACTTTGTGCCTATAAATATTTCCAATGTTATGGGATATTTATGTTAGTGTAAATTTCTTCTTAAATTTAACCTCCTTGCTACATGCTTAGAAGATATATAGAAACTCAAATTTCAATTGTATTTAACTTTCAATATATTTCACTTGCTTATTGGCTTCCACATTCCTACTTCTATTGACATTCCTTTGCACCTCTCGGTGAAATTGCCAGTTTAAAATCAATGCCTATATATGAAATTTCAAGGACTACCATAACTCTCACATAATTCTTTAAAGGGTGCTAGCTCAATGGTAGAGAACCTTCTTTATAAGCAGAAGATTAGAGGTTCAATTCCACTGTGTCTTAATATGAATTAATCAATGATATTATAGTTATTTTTAATTAAATACTTTGAATATTAGCTTATTTCAATGTATATTTTTCTAGATTCATTATTTTATATTGTCTCTAAATAGATAAAAGTGATGTATTATTATCTTTCAATGTAATTTTTTATTGTCTCTAGAGAGACAATACTTAGGATCAATGACATTGTCTCTTTAAAGACAATATGTCTTGAATCCCAAATATTGTCTCTAGAGAGACACAAATGAAATTGTCTTTGGAGAGACAAAAATGCTTTTGTTATATATTGTATTTATAGAGACAATATTTTAAGACAATTCGATTTGAGACACCTACTTAAAGACAATAGACAAGTTTTCTCTTGTCTCAAGTTAAGACAGTTTACCCAAAAAATTTCTTAAAACCCCCTTTTGTGTTATAGTGAGACGTAGTTGTGTTTATTTCTCTGTGAGTTGCAACCTGCATGCATTAGCCATTTAAGAAATTATCCTCGATGAAGATGGGAACATAAGTGGTTCCCAATCATCCTTTAATGGATATATTTCTCTTTCTAAAGATTATTAATGCTTCTCATTGCTCTGAGTATTGATCTCCTTTATATAATTTGTAGAGGCATGAAAGCCTAGCAGTTGTCGACGAAGCTATTGTAGCGCAGTGGAAGCATGGTCGAAAAGTGAAACTTATAGAAGGGGCAAGCATTTGAGCAATGTGTCAAAAAAAGAGAATCAAAGTGCTCAGATTAGAACTCAAAAATATTAAGGCGGAGAATCAAAATGTAGAGGAAAAATATGAAATGCCAGATATAAATCTTAACCATTCCAAAGAATATGAAGAAACCAATGCGATATTGAAGCGACTAATGCTAGATTTGATATCTTTCTCCTGTAAAAATTTTAAGCTTTGGGAACTTAAAATGTAGGAACTACTTGGTTCAATATATTTATGGGATTTTTTTCAAGAAACTTCTATAAATCCCCGAGAATCGAGATAAGACGTGCAATAACATTGGTTCTTATTATATCAACATTAGATGAGAACATTTTGTCTAGTATTTTGCATGAATTTGGTGAAGTAAAAAGTGCAAAAGTATTTTGTGATATTCTGGAAATTAAGTACAACATGAAGTGGAGTAAAAAAGCTAAAGTTGATGAAGGTGTTGTTAAAAACTGTGATTGTGTTCAAAGCATCATAACGGGGATCAAGATTGAAAGTATGTATGTAGCTCACAATGGAGTAAAATGTGATATTAAGGGAAATCCCTATGATGCAGGTTTTAATGATGAACGTGCAACACTTTATGAACAATTCAACTTTTCAAATGAGTATTCGTTACAAATTATACATGAATTTTTTTTTTAGATGATTTATTAAGTGGAAGAGTAACTATGCTTAAAGATAAATTGGATTATAAAGATGAAACTAAATACAAATATTGTAATGTAGAAAAGAACGAAGATTTGTCAGAAGAAGAAAAGGTTGGAAAGAACCCGAACTATGATGATTTTTAAAATCTCACTAATGTTTATGAGTATACCGGGATTGGTATTAGCCTCGAAGAAGCAAAAAAAGAAGAAGAATATAACTCAATTGTAATGTCGTTTGGACAATACTTAAAAAATTCATTGATGGAAGTGGATTTGTTGAAATGAAATAGAAACATACCAGTTGTAACAAGGAGCAATATATAGTGTCCATGATCTCTAGTAAGAAGAAGAAAAATAAGTTTGGAGCAACAAGTAAAATAAATTTTTCATCGATATATTTTATCAAAGAAAGTAAAAATGAAATATTTAATTCATGTCTTTAAGCCTCGCTCAGACTTAGACCAGGAAGAAAGTTAACATAAAGGTCATGATTAAGGGGAACTGTCAAAATAATAATCACACCCATTGTTCCCATGAATGATGATTATTCTAGATTATTATTAAAAGTTAATAATCCACAAGTTTAAGTAGAAAATAAATGAGAGTCAGTAAAATCCCTATATTCTTGTAGGGGATTGATGTATAAATTAACGTAACTGGGGATTGATGTATAAATTAACCTAACTGGAATGTATTATGTAAGCTTCAATGTTCAATATTCTTCTTTGATGCTGATGAATTTGATGCTCTGATTCTTTTATGTGTGAGTTTAAATTTAACTACGCTCTGTACCTTGATCACCATGATCGACCAAGGATGTTGATTGGAACTGCAGGTAACCCTAAGGATTGGGGAGAGATTCCTAATGTTGTGCAGGGACCAGTAATTGATATAGTACTGGTCCCACCAAACCACCATCAATTGAGATTTTTGAAACCAATATTTAAACAAAAATAAATAACATTAATTATAAATAAGTATTAATTTATGTCCAAAAATTTCCCCATACATTGACTGGGCCCACAACTGTCCATAAATAGTATTTTACTACTTTAGACTGCAAACCATATTGACCCAACTAGAAAATAGCTAAAGCCATAAAGGCTTCCAAAATGGTCTATTCCAGAACTACAAAGAAGCAGTCACTCCAACCCCCGCTCATCAGAACTACAGCTTTGCATCCCAAATAAATATGCCTACCTGCACATAACAAAAGGGAATGTATGTCATCCATAACTGCTGTGTTGTTCAACAACTAAACAACCTATGTTCAATAAATGACACCCAACCCAATAACATTTAAACCCACTTTGTTCAATAAATGTCACCCAGACCCAATAACTGCAATAAATGACACCCAACTCACTCTATTTCTCATTAAAATAGATCAAAGTACATGGATCAACAAATAACCAATTCCCAACCATTACATCACATCAAATTAAATCCAGACCACACATTCAAAATGAAGCCATTGCAATCCATGTGCATCCATGTCCACCAATTAAATTCATGTGCCAAAAACTATAAAAGATGTCCACCCACTGTTGAAGTTGCATCTTATGCTTTCAAACTATTCAGCAAACTTGAAGACAACATCACAAAACAGTTGCCAATATATCCAGGTTAGTTATATCAATTACAACTCATTCTTCTTATAGTTCTGTTTTCATTTATCAGATTTCTTACATGATCTGTCTGGCCATAACTGCTAGAAGGATACCTGGATGGTTTCACAAACAACAATTGAAAGTCATTGTTCTTACAGTTCTAATTTCATTGTTTTCATTTATCAGAGTTCTTACGTGATCTGTCTGGCCATAACTGCTAAAAGGATAGTTGGATGGTTTCACAAACAACCATTGAAATTCATTGTTATTATAGTTTCGTTTTCATTGTTTTCATTTATCAGAGTTCTTATATGATCTGTCTAGCCATAACTTCTAAAAGGATACCTGGACGGTTTCACAAACAAGCATTGAATAAAAAGTGGGTTCTAAATACAACTATTTAGAAAATTTAAAACCATTCATTAAAATAAAAAAAAATGAATGCCTTCAACATACTTAATTTTTTCAATTCAATTTTCTAAAGATTTTTATGACTGATAAGTCCATTCCAAGGTTGATCAGAGCTGCAAGTTGTTCCCAACATAGAATTTATGCCTGGAATGGTGGCCGTGGACTGTTATGGAGAAGTTGCAATAATGAGACATTTTTGGCAATGCCAAACAACAAAAAAGATGGAAAATGATATTTGAAACAACTATCATAGAATCCTACTTGAATCCATATAAAAGTTGCTAAACTAATGACCAGGCAGGAAATTGAGATACTACGAAGTAATTTGTAATGAGAGACTACAAAGTAATACAATTCGATTTCCTGTAACATACATGTTGATAATTTCCTGTAATAAAGGAAAAGTATTTTTGAAGAAGTAGTAAAGCATAATTTAAAAATATTCTAATGTCTAAATGCATGCAATAATGTTACAGGTTGTTGCATCTATGGCAAAAGGAAGTTACTCTGCTCATACAAGGAGAAGTGGCAGGAGAGTGACAAGGGGTGCACAGCTGCGATGCACATCGTCTGATGAGGACAGGACAACTGATGTCAATGCCAACAATGAACCAGGGAACGTTGTTGAGGATGACCATGTGATAGCAACTGATGTTAACAGGCCATCAGACATAGAACCACCATCAACAACAGTCCAAGGAGCAAGCTCAACTAAAAATATCAGTGCTATAAGAGGATGGACAAAAATATCAATATAAAAACACTTTATTCTCTATATTACTTACATTAGATCTTCTTTTTGTATTTTTACATAGGAGTGGCACTTGAGCTCTCACCGTGTATTGAGGCTATAATGCACTTAGGAGTCCCATTGACATAAATATAACATAAAACTTGACCTTAATACACAGGTCTCTACCCAATCAACATACACACAATTTCACAATTAATGTTGCTTCTCATTCCAACATTTAGCAGTTCCTTCATGTTATTGAATTGTGGATACTAAAACCCCATCTCCCCACTCATAGACCTAAAATTGCATGGGGAACACTAATCTCCTTTCTCTCTAACAAAAGTTTGCACATGAGGTTTTAATTTATGAACCAACACAACATTAAATTTCCATTTTCTATGACTGCTAAATCCCATTTTGTTAGCACCATTTCCATCGTATGCATTTCTCACTGAAATCATTTCATAGTTACTAACATACCACCAATTCATCATCATATCTAATTTAATTGCCTCGGTACCTAAATTTACAAAGGTAGTATGAATTGACAAAGAACACTACTACAAGGTGCAAGGAATGAAAAGTTAAAACTTGAGCTTCTCTTATATCGAAACTAGTTCACCAAATGAAATTAGATCTCAATTTTATGGTATTGGAAATGCCTAAAATCAACTCTCTTACTTTCTCTTCCTCTTGCAGAAGTAAAAGATGATACCCAGAACAAAGAATCTATAGAATATGGACACAAAGGAAACTATCTAACAATATCATAGAAGTAAGAAAGTCAATCATGAAAAAGAATATTAGGGAATGCTTGCTTTGGATAATTTGAAATGGGTTAGGAAAAAAAGGAAATAGGATATAATATAAATTTACATAAGTCTAGACATTCTAAGCTTAAGTTAAAAAGGACAAATTTAACAAAACAACCCATATTATCTTAAGGTTTCAAGGCATTTTTGCAGCTAATGCCTGATTGAATGAAAAGATATGTTATAGATATTATAGTGTTATGTTGCGAGATCTTTATCCACTTTACAATAGTATCAACAATTTCAAGGTGACACTACCCATAATTGTCAAAAGGTATTGAATCATTCCTTCAACAATATTCAGCCGCAAAAATATCATGGTATACAAGATCATTGTTATAATTCATTCATACATCAAGGTTAGGAATGTAAAAAAAATTATTGTAAACAAAATTAAAAATACAATTATTGTTATAATCCATTCATGTAATGTAAAAAAAAAATAGTGCAAACAAAATTAAAAATACTCAACACTTAGCCAACTACATCCTTTATAATCTTGTGCTAAAGAACTAACCCATAATATATTCTTAGATTCTTTAATATTTTATAAAATTAATACTTTTGTATTGCACAATAAATATCAACTGCAATATTATGCACTTTATACCATCAAAACCACTCACTCAATGTAACACCCAAATTGACATAATCACGTGAATCTATTCATGAAGATATGAAATAACCAGAAAAATCTAATGAAATAAGCATGAAAGCACAATGACGAGAAACGATAAGAGCAACATATTACATAAAATGAACTGAAAACCTAGATCTATCTAATTCAGAGATACTTACTTGTCCAAGCATGGAAGTTCCAGATTCTCCCAAAAAAAACATATGGGTATGAATGAAGCACAAAGGACCATGGTCAGCTAATACATTTTCCCAGAAGTCCATATACATGTCCCAATAACTTCATAAAAGATTTGGGAAAAACAATATTTAAAATGAAAAATTTATATAAATATTTTAAAAATTCCAAATTAAGATCCAGCTTAGCATCCCTAGCCTGCTTATTTGGTAGGCGCACTCTCTCGAACATAGCATGACTTGGCTGCTGGCCTACAACACGATAGTGAATTGAATGAGTTGGAAGGGTATTGAGGATGAGATACCATTTGCTTGCAGTTGGCCCATTCTATGCGCATTCTGATCTCCTCCTAGTATTTACATATTTTTTATTTTTCTTTTGGTTATTATATTTTCTAATAACATTCCAAACATTCGCTTCAAACAAAATAGTAACTTTATAAACTAATATGTGAAGAGTATTTTTTTTTATTAAAACCCAAGAAAGAAGAATTCATATAAACCCTCTCTTCTTTTTTATTTTGGGTAAGTGGTAACTTCAGGTGGTAAGTATTAGACGTTTTCTTGAATAGTCGTCTATTACAATACATCTCACGTCTGCATCAAAGTCGTCATATGTCGTGAGATATTACATTAGGGAATATCGCTGCACAACTCTGTAGCACATCAGCAAATGGATACAAAACATAAATATGCGAATACACAGCACGCATTCGTAGCAACTAAAAACAGCACCCACATCCTGGGAAGGAACTTACCCTTTCTCAATATATTCAATTAGAAACCACATTGCAGTGTCTGTCAGTTGCAGTACAGTGTTTGTATGCACGACCGAAAGCAGCTGTAGCTAAAGCGATGTAGATCCTATTGTCATAGGTGACTGCAAGACATGTATACAATAATTGAGACATGATTTTACACATAATTTGTGGCAACCAGTAAAACATGCAGCAGCTCAGGTGTAGAACGCGCCTCTAGTGTTCCCTTCTACTTGAACTGCAATAAATCCACCAACGCCACTTCCTCTGGTACCACACAATAATGTTTACTAAGTAAAATAAAAGGACACAGCACTAAGTTAAATGTAATACATAAAATATATATTAGTTTTTATTTTTGCAAACTTTTAATTGGATGTTTACATAGAGTTGAGAGAAATTGGTTTAAGTGGGTCTCTTTGACAAACAGAAAATATCTATCCACAAAGCAAATAAAAAATTAATGAAAATGGATTTAAATTTACCTGAACAGCTTAAATTTAGTGTGACATCTTGCTGTTCAGATTCTTTCACTCCGTTTGAGAAAAGCTTCAACCTAATAAAACCAAAAGAAATAAAATGTATGATCATATAAAACAAATTTGAAATTACGTTAAAAGTTTTATAAAATTCAATAATAGAAATTTAACGTAATTTCAAATTTGTTTTATATGATGATACTTTCATGAACAAGTGACTCTTTTCAGCGAGTATGGTCGAATTGATGTAAGGTTATCAATGTGTTTAAAGCCCCACCGAGATTAATATAGACTGGTATGCCATGTCTTCTGGTGGTTTGGGGTTGGGTTGGGTTGGTTCGTCTATTTATCAAACTTCTCCTTTTAACGTAATTTCTGAGAGATACGTTAATTCAGCCATACTGGTTGAAAAGAGTCCCTTGTTTATGGAAGTATGAAAAGGCTCTCTTTATTTAAATTTCCATTATTTGAATTCTACAAATCTTTTAACGTAATTTCAAATTTGTTTTATATGATGATATATTTTATTTCTTTTCGTTTTACTAGGTTGAAGCTTTTCTCAAACGAAATGAAAGAATCTGAAGAGCAGGATGTCACACTTCATTTAAGTTGTTCTGGTACATTTAAACCCATTTTCATTATTTTTTTCTTTGCTTTGTGGATAGATGTTTTCTATTTCACAATTAACATTCATTTTTTATTTGCTTTATGGATAGATGTTTTCTGTTTATGAACAAGACTCCATCTTAAACCAATTTCTCTCAACTCTTTATAAACATCCAAATAAAAGATTTAAAAAATAAAAACTAATATATACTAACACCTTATTACATATTTCTATGTATTACATTTAACCTTAGTGGTGTGGCCTTATATTTTACTGTGTAAACATTATTGTGTGGTCACAGAGGAAGTGGCGTTCGTGGATTTATTGCAGTTCATGTACAAGGGAACATTAGTGGCGCGTTCTACACCTGCGCTGCTGGATGTTTTAATGGTTGCCGACAAATTGGATGTAAAATCATGTGTACACATGCCTTGCAGTCACCTATGACAATAGAATCTGCATCGCTTTATCTACAGCTGCCTTCCATCGTGCATACAAATACTGTACTGCAACTGACAGACCCTGCAAAGTGGTTTCTAGTTCAATGTTTTGAACATATTGAGAGGATGTGCGTGCTGTTTTTAGTTGCTAGGATGTGCGTGCTGTATATTCGCATGAACCTGTAAAGTCGTAATATAATTTTACAGGTTCATATTATATGTTTGCGAATTGCACTATTTAGCCAGCGTCGTCATCTCCAATTGGTAGGGCAGTACTTAAAAATATTCCATCGTATGTGTTTTAATTTCTAAAATGTTATATCATAATATTACATCTATTTTCCAAAACGTTGTCTTATAATACTACATATTTATTATCTGGCTTTGCTATTTCACAACAGTCAGTTTTGTAATTTGAACTTCAAAGTTCTGATGGTATCCTATTTATTATCTGGCTTTGGTATTTCACAACAGTCAGTTTTGTAATTTGAACTTCAAAGTTCTGATGGTATCCTCTGTAGCATGCTCCAAAACTAAGTGGGAATTAGCCATTCACCTCAGATTTAAGGGGAACAATGATATATGTTTATGTATAGGGATAGGTATAGTTTATCTTATACTATAGTAGCAAAATTCAAGTTTGAGTTTGAATTGGAATTTGATTCAGTATAGAAAAATTTAATTAAAAAAAAAAAAAATAGCAACATACCTCTGGTATATATTCAAATATATTATTTTTTCAATATTTTAAATCATTGTTATATTTAGAATAGCAAGTACGATAATAAGTTTTAAGAATTTTGTATTGATCCATTCACCCACTTACACCATAAATAATATGATATTTAATATAAAGTGAATTTCCAAAATATTCCGCATTACAATGAACCATCTAAATTCCACATTATCAAGTATTTTAAGTAATAATGGGATCTTTTAAGTATTTTAAGTAATAATGTGATCTTTTAAGTATTTTAAGTATTAGCAACTCAATTGGTGATCGAAGTAATAATGTGAAATCTGTGTAAACTAAAACATCCAAGGTTCAAATCCCCCTGTTTATTGAGAGATCTCTCCATGTCAAAAAAATTTTAAAATCTTACAATTTCCAAAAAAAATAAAAATAAAAAAATCTAACAATTTCTAAATTGTTTCCAATACCAAAAAAAAAGTCTAACAATTTCTAAACTGCATCCCATAACTATTTAGATCAGTTTTATCCTTTTGATTTCAAATAAATTTAAATAATAAAAACCACGTACTCTCTTTTGGCCCAAAATCCTCTCATGTTCAACCTACTAAATTCCTTCCGTCCATCTTCCCATTTCTCATGGAAGTTAACGAAATGCACCCACATGCACCCAGACACAATATGATGGATCTATGTTCTAGCCTAGATCCATCTTAAGTCTAGATCTACCAAGCTACCACAGGGATCAAATGATTTGATCCCTCTAGTGATTTGATCCCTTTAGTGGTTTGGTAGATCTGGAGTAGATCCATCTTAATTGTGGATTTACCAAGCGACTAGAGTGATTTGATATAGATCCATCTTAATTGTGGACTTACCAAGCAATTAGAGTGATTTGATCCCTCTCATTGCTTGGCAAATTTGGAGTTAAGATGGATCAAAGATGGTTTAATTTCCCCCTTTAAATAGGTT